>JAOXYB010064890.1:0-10337 GCA_028565635.1 Phoronis ovalis
CCTTGAACTAAAGAGCGCATTAAAGTAGAATAATGCCCTTCGAGATATTTGAAGATAGAAGCGAATTAAAGCATGCCAATGTGGACGGAAAGTGAAGCGCTTTATTATGAAGCGCTTCAAGTGGTAAGTGTGAATGGGCCTATTGCCTATGCATGCTTGAAACTTTATAATCATATTATATTTGTGATGATATCCCGGGTGGGACACTTGCTAAAAACTGCATTCCAAAAATATACTTAAAAGTATGGTAGAAATTTAGCAAAAAAACAGACTCCCAGGATAAAAAAATCCTACTAGAAGTGTGGATGGGGGGGCTACATGACAGAAAAGTTGGTAGGGGTGTGCAGCCCAGGGTAAAAAAACCCTGACCCTGTGGTAAATAAAGATCACCAAAAATATACCCTGTCATAAATGAAAAAACATGAAAGTGTACCCTGTCGTAAATATAAATCTCCCGAAATAGATACCGTCTAAAATTCACTTGTAAATTATATACCCTGTGGTAAATAAATATGGAGAAATTTACAAACCTTAATTTTCATACCTGTCGTAAATGCATTTTCCAAGAAATACACCCTGTGGTAAACAAATATTTTTTGAAAATATACCCTGTTGTAAATATCCAACAAAAAAGTATACCCTGTGGTAAATAAGGCATTGAGAAGTGAAAAACATACCCTGTGGTAAATGCAGGAGCTGAAAAAAGGTGGCACATATATATATATAGTGACTTTGAATGATTATACCCCCCAGGTGTGGACCCCATGGCAAAAATAGTGAAAAAAATCCAGGAAATTTACACCCAGACTATGCAGTAAATATTCAGAAATACCTGCTCGTAGTGCCCTGTTGAAAACTGCAGGAAGGGGTACTTGGTTATATTTTGGAGTGAGAGGCCCGGTGGACAGAAACTTCGTGGAAGTGTGAGGTCCTACGTAAAATCCCTTAACCCATGGTAAAAATTGTTTTCCAAAAATATGCCACTGGTAAAAACTTATTTGCGAAAACCATATCCCACAGTAAAAAAATTCTCGTAAAGTACACCCATATGGTAAAAAAATTCTTGAAGTGTGCACCTCATGGTCAACTATATCAACAGAAAAAGATTTCAAAAATGTATACCTACCAAGTGTCACACATTGGGTGTGACAGGCTTTTTGTAATTTCTGGCGATGTCATGCCGGGTCAGTCAAATCTCACGCATATTTAAAGCATGATTTTTACCATAAATGTCCCTGAAAATGTAAACTTTGGAAGCCAGCATTAAGTTACTATCGCAAACCTAGCGGGAGCACAGAGAATCAGTGTCTAGAGTTGCCATCTGTCGGCCTTTATTACCACGTGGAATCTAGGGACAGAGAATTCGCTCCCTGAATTCGCCTTTGGTGACGCTTGGACACTTGAGTGTCCAATCCAAAAAATATGTCACCCTTTCAGGTTTTATTTACTTGGCAGGTATAAAAATGTACCATTTGTAATTAATTATTTGTTGAAAATATATACTCCCATGGTACAAAAAATATTACAAAAAAAATGTCAAATAAACAAAAAAGAAATCCCATGATAAAAGCCAAGGCTGAAAGAAGGGGTTCATGGGCACTGAGGGTAAACATGAGCCTGTTCAGAAAGTAAACAGTAGCCTGATTTTATTGTAACAGGATTATCTAAGCACACTAAAATATTTAAAATTTTAAGCAAAGCTAAAATTGAAAGTTAATCTCAAAAAAAAAAAAAATTCTGTATCTTACTTTTCTCTTTTATTTGAAATTGGGATGAATTTGACACAAAATATCTGGATTGAATTATACAGAAATTTAAGTTGATCTAAAGCTGGTCTGCGACCATTGTTGAGAAAACATGTTTTTGATGCTGAAAAGGAGTGCCTTTAAAAAGCTAGATAACAACAAAAAAATTACGAAAACAAGGGGACATTTCGATGAACTGAATTTGAACTCACTGCCATCATGAAGTATCAGGGTTTTTTTCTATTATTTTTGGACCAACTACACATTATAAGTTTGGAAATTTGGACTCAAAACGTATGCTGAAATTTCAGTGTTTTAAAATACTTATTTGTTTCATGAGAAATAGACTAAAATATGCTTTTTCAAAGGAATTCATGACTATAGGCATCAAAATGTATTCCAAAAGTATACCACATGATCGTAAAGGGACCCAGCAAACATTGAAGTATTTAAAAATACTTCATAATGCTCACTGGCCCAATAGGCCATTTCCACAGGTTTTTTCTTTGGGTATGGGGTGCTCTGGGATGTGCCGTTGGATCGTATACCTTTTTACAACTTTTGGTCCCTTTACGACCCTGTGGAGTATTTTGTGGTATATATGTTTTGGAATTTTTGGGTCCAAATTTCCAAAACATTAATATTTGCATCACACTTATTATAAATGGTGCATAGTGAGCATAAAATGACGTCAATTGTAGCTTAATTGTTGGCATGGGAATCCTAACATTGACTGGCATTTTGAAATTGGGGATTTAATGATAAAAAAAAACTTTCTGACAAACTCCTCGGTGCCATCAAGTGGGCCACGTCGAGGAATTAAGCAGAGAGAGAGAGAGAGACATTCATAAGTTTTTCGGCAGATAAAAAATATCTTAGAACATTATAATACAGATTCTTAATTTGTACTTGTATACAAAAAAATTTTGCAAGATTTAAATTATAACTGCAATCACATCCAGCAAAATGAAGTTTTTAGCAACAAACTTTAACAAATGGGTAGCTTTTAGCAACGACCCTCATCAGTGCCATATACAAATTGCCCCTCTTCGTGATTTTAGTTGAAAAACATAGTCAAAGAATGTAACACAATTACAGCTCCAAGTATTTACCTTTCATGCAAAATTTGTTGAAAGATGCATAACCTGCTTTCATATTGTCTGTCTACTTAGATCCTGGCGCCATTATTAATCTAGATATAACACATTTTCTGCTCTACTGTTTTTCAGATATTTTGGTAAAGGAAATTGTTACCATGGTGATGCTTGTAGGTTCTCTCATGATCCTAAAGACCAACCGGTATGTTTTATTAATTACTCAAGTAGCTTTTTAGAGAGAACTGTAGTCCTATTAATAGATAGAAATTATTACTGCTAGTGAATCTGCACAGAAAATATAAATGTAGTTACAAGTATTTTAGCTGTCATATTAGAGGGGAAAGGAAATAAATACACTGTATTATAAATATTGTACAGAATTCGAAAAAGCTAAATTAGGAGAGAAAACAGGTTGGTAGGAGGAGTCGGAAGAAGGTTGTAGTCAAAAAGTCAAGTAGGACGATCCACTAGCTGTGATGACAGATGTTGACTTTGGAAAAGACTGACAGAGTGTATAAATCGTATTTTTAGATGTGCAGATTTGTTGAGAAGCAGAAACTTTGTCCATATGGTGAAGGTTCCTGCTGGTTTAGACATAAAAGGTAAGACAACTGATGAGTGAACAGGTCCACATAGTGCATAACATATATACACATTCCATAGTAGAAATTGCATACTATAAGGATGTGATACTTTATTACGAGGCATGATGCTTCTACTGTCAGACAATAAAATTTTACAATTTCATGATGGCTGCACATATATGATCTGTGGCAATAAGCCTTAAAAAACTTTGCAGCCATGATGGATATTTTCATGTTGTGAACAGTGTGCAATACTGTCGAGCTTAACAGTACATCTAGACACCATGATTTTGCAATTTGGTAAAATCAGGTGCCACCAATATAATTACTATGACATATAATCTTAAACAAATTTCTGATGACGCTATATTCATAGCAATGCTAACAACTACTAAATTTTTGAAGTATTTTGTGTCATTTTTGTAGCATTGAAACCTTGCAGCTAGATAGGGCGAATGCTTTGGACAAGACTGGATTAAGTGACAATAAAAATGCTCTTTCTGCAAATACTGTTGAAAATGTGAAAGTTGTTCCTGCCATCATGAGAAAAAATGTACAGCTTGAAAAAGGTCTGATGAATGATGGTGCTACAGCCACTGAACTTAATGAAAAGCTAACCACTGCATGTGCTGAATCATTGACAGAAGATAGTTCAATGACTAGTGGACAGTGCTCTTTACTGAGCAAAACTCAATCTTCTTCTGGTGCCAGGTCTACTAAACATGGCAAATCTAGGATGGTGTCAAGAAGTGCCAAGTCCACTAAAGAAGACACAAAAGATAACGTTTCCGACCATGATTGTGCAATAGTACCCACACAAAAGCCAAACATTTTAACTGCAAAATCCTTAAATATACCTGCCGTCACAATTACTGGTGTGGCTAAAGTAGGGACTCCAGTTGCTGAATCTGTTATAATAACCCAAGAGAAAGCTCAAAGTGTTAAGTCTAAAAAGAAGAAAGCTTTAGGTGCTGACATAAATACAATTGTGACCAAAATAAATCCAACTACTAAAGCAACAGCTACAAAGACTAATAAAATTCAATGTCTTGGATCGTCTGGAACATGTTCTGGTCGTGTTCGTAAAGATTGTAGAAATGCAATGTGTAAAAAATGTTGTGAAGTGGTGGGGAAACGTAAATGTGCTCCTCATGACCGAGGCAATGGTATTCTGACTGGCAAACATCGTCCCGGTGTTGATTTTGATCGATTTGATTGTCCCGATTCTGAAGATGATGTCATTGAGATGTACCTGCACAATATCAGGCCATCCATATATCTAAAGAACGCGTCAGATTGGGAGAGTTTCGTAGCGTCAGCTGTTAACTACCGCTACATCAATTTTGGCAATGATTTCGGGTTAAAGGATGAGCATGTGATTAAAGTAGCAGAGAAATGTTCCAATGTGGAAGTATTGGAAATGGGTTCTTCTGACACAGGTATAACTAAAAAGTTACCATGGCAACATAACTATAAGAAAGAAATTTTGACGTGGCATAGCAAAGCATGTTTAATTTTTTAATTTATAGAAATGTAAGCAACTAAGTGCCCCTAATTTACATGCAAGAGTAAGCTACTAAATATGGTGACTCACAAAATAATTTGACACATTTCGCATTCAAAGTGATGAACATACCTAGATATGTGTGCCTTCTATCTGCAGTTTTTATCTCTTTGAAGATATGCAAAAATGTGGTTACTACAATTTTAGGTTGGCAATTCCACTGTCAGATAAAAAGCATGCAACACTAAAATGTTAGTAGCTTAAACATTGTAGTGTGATAATGATAATGTTAAAAGACATTTTTATGTGTTTTCAATTTTTGTAAGCTATTTTCACAGTTTTAACACTTACCTGGATTTTGTAAGGCTGTTATATCGAGCTCGGGAGCGATAGCTCGCAAAGCGAGCACTTACATAATGTGCACGTAGAAATTTGTCTGTTAGTCCCTGTGTTTCAATTGTAACCGGGTAATATAAACTTATGTGTCCTGGTAATGACTAGCTTATTTATTGAACTTTTGGGTTTTACAGGTTTTTCCGATTCTTTTAATTAATTAAGTCAGCACCCAGTACACCTTTTTTCCACTATTGAACCTATTTCAATAACAAGTTCAATTTGTTGGCAAATTTGTTGCATTAGTTATTACTTTTTAACAGACATGTACAGCAGCGCTCGTGAATCATCATTCATGATAAGCAATGTCAATAACTGAAAGACAAACATTTAGAATGAACACATTATTTTAAGCACAGTAAGCAGTTGAGAAGTCAATGTAAGCATCTGAGCTCGCTTTGACGTTTCACCTGTTTCATACTAAAATTTCATGTATACACATAATCAGTATTTTTTAACAGGATATTAGTTGTGTATAGTATGTTTCTTTTTGAAAAGATACTATTAAAAAACTTTAGCTGGGAAGGCAGAAAAATACCGAAATGAATAAGTTAAAAAAACATTTAGATTGCCTCCACTGATGAGCTTTATATCTGTATATTTTTTATCGTGTATACAATCATAAATAATCAATTGGTAAATAAACACATGCCATCAACTCCCTTTTTTTTTAGGTGATGGAACACGGGTAACTGGTGTTGCTGTGACGACTCTAGTTGATAATTGCTGTAAACTCAGAAAGCTTAAAATGGAATCTTTCACCAGCATAAAAGACGAGGTCATTTCATATGTTATGGAAAACTGCAAGAAGTTGGAAATCCTAGAGGTACTAAATGTATTACAATTTTTCAGAATAAAATTTTTATATAATAATATGCACATCACAAGTTTGATGTTATTTTTTAAAGCTGATAATGAGAGTAGTAAAGAATAGCACCAACTTATTAAAATCCCTTTATGAATCTTCTGAGCTTGTTTTAAAAGTTTAGTTTATAAAGAGACATTACTTCACTTCCATATTTGTTTTGCGGTATACAGATACACAGTGACTGTTATATTGCTATCACAATGCTTCAGATTTCTGGTCATGACAGAAGCCATGGAAAGATGACAAACAAGTCCTTGAAACTCCTGCTTAATAAAGCCATCCTTCCAAACCTAAAGATTTTACGTGTAATGGATCAGTCATTGAGCTATGACATCATCTGCCATGTTCGACGAAGCCGTAAAGGAAACCTTAAAATCTTCGATGGAGATTCTGTAGGTGATAGTATGGCAGCTCAGATGGTCTATGGTGCAATGGGAGGATTCTGGTAGGAGGAGCAGTGTTAAAGTTTGTTATAGTGTGAAGAGATATTAAAGTAATATTTTTCAAGTATTATACGTAAATAAATAGTGGAATTTTATAAATAAAATAAGTTTGGGAGAAAAGTT
Source organism: Phoronis ovalis (assembly GCA_028565635.1). Classification (NCBI taxonomy): domain Eukaryota; kingdom Metazoa; phylum Phoronida; family Phoronidae; genus Phoronis; species Phoronis ovalis. The sequence goes on from JAOXYB010064890.1 coordinate 6,758, forward strand.
ATCTCCTCAAATTGTGCACTGGTGCATTATACAAAAAAAATTTAAATAGAGGTCATAGTAACTTTTAAGATAACAGCTTTTGTACCAGCTGTGTTAGCTTCAAATTAGTATCTAAAGATAAAATGCTTAGTGATAAAGTATTTTTCATGTAAAATTGCTGTAATTCAAATGTTTAATACTTTATTGGAATCTTTCATAATGAAAAATATGAATTCTTGATGAGGAATTACGGTAAAAGTTCTCAATCTGTGCAATTCTTTGATTCGTGCACCCACATTTAACAGATTTTATAATTTCTATAAATTTGTACACTCACATGAATTGAGAATTTGATGTTTCTGTATATTGAACCGACCTCCCGGCTTTTTGGGTTTCTGAAATTTGGGCAAACCTTAAGATGCGTTTATATTTTTTTACAAAATTTAGAACATGATGTATTGTCTTGCTTCAATAATGATAGTTTTACTAATATTCCAGACTAATACACAGCAAATGAAACTTGTCACTACCAGTATTGTCACAAACAATCTAGAATATTCCCCATGGAGTTACAATATAGCAGTTTACCTTCAAGTTTGGCTGTAGTCTATATTGACCAATGTTTCATACATTTCATTCAATTATTCACCTAATTAGACCTCGTAATGGTATTTTTGTTATCTCCTGAATTCAATATTTGCTCCTGTATTTGCTATAAAACTAACGGTCTAAGGGATCATGTCAAAAGTTATCGCAATGACCGCAAACGTATAGTGTTTCGTATAGGAATTATACCCCCACCTCCCTGGTCAAACGTAGGGGAGTTAGTGAGATTTTGACATCACCCACGTGTAAAAACTGACAATCAATTTCAAGAACGAAATCGGGCTGTCAGACAATTTCTTAAAAGGCGGGTGCGCAGGAAAAATATCATTTCAGTAATCAAAAAAGGTCGGGGGAACCCATTTCCTCATTTCCATTCCTGTTGTACCAATACACCCAGAATAGGTGCCGTAAACAAAAAAAAAATTTGTTTCTGTTCCAAAGGGGGTGGTGCGACAGGGTGCGTGTTTCTATTTCAAAACGGGGGTTCGTTAAAGGAATGATTTTAAATATCGTGTATGTACTAGGCATGATTTTTTCATTTCGCACTAAATCATAAACGTAGGGAGATTTTAACCCCCCTGCCCCCTATACGAAACACTATGCGTTTGATAACTTTTGAGATGATCCCTAAACTTGGCCTGTTCTTGACTTGGATGTCTGTTGAAACTGCTACATTTTTGTTTGATGCCCCCCCAAAAAAAAGTTTTTTACTGTACAAATTAGAGAATTTTACTGTAATGTTGGTTTTGGTTCTAGTTTGTTCAATCTGCTTTTTACTTTAATGTTGATTTTGGTTTTCAGTTTGTTAGTCTTCTTTAAAAGTTGCTTTTCCCTCAAATTATTTTTAAAATTCCACTTTTAATTATAGACAGAATGGTGAACAATTCTTAGCAATATCCATGCATTATTATAGCTGATTGGAATGCTTCATTAAAATATGTATATACAATCTGTGTTACTGCAAAAGTCACATAAAGTGCAACACAGTTGTGGATAGATTGGGTACTCTGTAGTTGACCTGTTTCATCAATAAGAACAGATTATTATTATATTAGTTTATTTTTTTAATATATGTTGCAATTTTGTTATATTTTCGGAACTTCATGTTTTTGTTGTTACTATTGATGTTGATTGCTAGTCCTTTGCTGTGCTTAAAGGCAGGAGTATCAAGACTAACATGATTCAATCACAGATGCTGTTAATAACTCTGTTAATGCATGCAGTCATCAGCAAATAACTTTGGCCACTCCAAAATTATTCAAATTACCTGATGGCAATATGTTTATCTTTCGATGTCTTTATTATCCATATTAGTCTTCTTTTGAGAAAACAAGTTTGTAACAACCTCTACCTCCTGGTGTGAGCTTTACTACTGGTCCATGGTCATCTTTATATTCAGCTTCATGATTCTAAGTCTTTTATGTCTTTACCATCTCCAGTGCTTTCTGAACCTAACTTTTATAGAATGGGGTTGAAGTGTTGACCAGCTTACTATATCTATGTACAAGACTGCATTTAACATTAATTCCAAGTTTTGTTGTGTCCGCAGGTTCAGTCTTTACTATTCCTATTATGAATAAAAGCACGTTGGTTTTGTACTGGTCCTTTTATAGCCCAAAATGCTCATAATCTGTTCGAGTTCATGCACTCGTACTGTTACTTACATTACTAAAAATAATCCTTACCGATATTTTTATTATGGTCATACTTCAACTGCTCTGCTGGCTGCTGTACTGAAATGTATTTGTTTTGACTGACTGGCTGGTGTTTTCTCTCATCGTCTTTAAAGGGGTGAGATCCATTTGTGGCAACTTATTCACACTTTACACTTTATTTCGAATTTTGGGCAGTTTAATGAAAAATAGACTAATAAAAGTATACATTTTTTTTGGAAAAATGTTAACTTAAGGATTATGAAAAATCCTTTTACTGATCTATCACATGATTTTCCCTTACGAAAAATTTCTCTACAGACTTCTCTATAGAATTTTAGAGAGAGCTCTCTATAGAATTCTATAGAGAAGTCTGTAGAATTCTATTGAGAGCTCTATATAATTCTATAGAGAGCTCTATAGGATTTTCTATAGAAAATTGGAACAATTTCTATAGAATTCTAAAGGATTTTCTATAGAAGATTCTATAGAATGTATAGAGAATTGGACACTATAGAAGTCTATAGAGGATTCTGTAGTGTTGGTCACTTTTTATGGAATCCTATAGAGAATTTCGGATATTTTTTCTATATATGTATTTATGTCAGATCCATTATTTTTTACATTGTGCTTTTTTATTAAACATTAAAATAACTATATTTGGGTATATTTTAATAGCATGTAAGTTTATTTAAAACCATAAAATTTCAGAAAACCACCTTTTAGCTAAAACTTACTATATCTAGCTTCCTTTTGTCTCTTGATGTTTGATACTGACTTAGTTGAACCTGAGTCATATGTATATTTATTCTCTACTTAAAACAAGATCTTAGTAATTAGAATAATGATTTTTAGAATTGTGAAAAATAATTACATTGTTGTTAGTCAAGTACTTTAAATGTAAGAAATAGTAACAAGATAGACAAAGACAGCTTTTTAATCATTTCTTAATTTAAAAAAAATCATCAGTTTGCATTGTAATAAAAAAAACATATCGCAAAAAATGACAACCCAACTGCTCTATAGAATTCTATAGAGATCTCTATAGAATTCTGTGAGGTCTATAGAATTCTGTAGAGCTCTCTATAGAATTCTGTAGAGCTCTATAGAATTCTGTAGAGCTCTATAGAATTCTGTAGAGCTCTATAGAATTCTATAGAGCTCTATAGAATTTTATAGAGCTCTATAGAATTCTATAGAGAGCTCTATAGGATTTTCTATAGAGAGCTGTATAGGATTTTCTATAGAGTGCTGTATAGAGCTTTCTTCTATAGAATCCTCTATAGAATGTTCTGTAGGATTTTTTTCTTTTTTTGTGAAATGGTTATAACATTTTGACACTG
>JAOXYB010064945.1:10080-24601 GCA_028565635.1 Phoronis ovalis
TATCATACATCTAACACTCTCCTTATTTCACTAAAGCCAATGCAAAGACACAAGAAAGTAAAATAAGAAATTTAAACCATTTTTAAACAAGGATTTTACATACTATAAAGTTGATTATTCTACTAATGATTTACTAACAAAATTTTCTTTACTGATTGATGGAAGAATAATCAGTATTTTTAAACATAACCTCTAGCTTTCTCATGTGATTGAGAACTAACAATGTACATTGATAATTATCACTTTCTTTCAGAACTGTCACATAGTGTTTATGAGGCATTTTATCAGATATTTTAGAAAAAATGTCAGGCACCATAAAAAACATTTGGATATTTTTGACCGGAGGTGATGTGACATTTACCGGACATTTTCTTGCTGTAAAACTAGAAATACCATTGTCTTCCACCAGGTGGCACTACTCCTTGAGAACGTCACAGTACTGAAGCATTACCTGGTGGGCAGGCAATAACAGAAGCCATGCTTGTTTAAGAAATGGACAAAACTAAGCATGTGTTTAAAACAGGATATTTGATGGAATTCACTACATTTTCACAGTTTCAAATATAATTGGACTTTTCCATGTATCTGGTATATTTTTGAACACTTGTTTGTAAGTAAATCACAATAGCTTTAAATTTAAATAGCACAATTGGGGAATATAGCTGGGATTATAGCCATGATTTGATAAACCACATCAAATAAGAGTGATAATTCAGATAATTGTATAGTACCAGCATTACAACCTTGTTCTTGGGATTATTTTAGAATGGAACTTCAATATCCGATTTTTATCAGAGGTTTTTAGTGACCTCGAGAAAGCTAGTGTAAACTGTTGGATATTGACATCCGGCATATGAACCAGTTTTTCAACCAGATATTTTTGGGGTTAAATCTGAGAATATCCGGTGTTTTCTGCGGTTTCCCCATACTGTCTTTAGTTTTTAGCCAGTTTTTTGAGAACTTTCGCCAGTCATATACCTTGCTTGCAACTGCACTATTAGAATTGTCCATCTATCCCTGCCATACTTGGTGATAATGCAAACCAAAACAAAGTAATAAGATAATTACAAAAAACATTACCTGACCACGACGCCAGATGTTATCCTGATTACCACTACGTTTCCACAGTTGGTTACCATATTTGTTATCAATCTTGTTCCTGTAGACTTCTAGCGAACCAATACCCGTCCCATACATATGATACCAGAATTGTAGACATCGTGTAGCTGTACCTACGTATGTACGACTTCGAAGAACTGCTTTTTCACCTATTAACAAACAATTGAATCATGCACATTAAATTACTGATCAAACTTGGCATAATAATGGACTCGTAGTTCATTTAGTCATGTGATGCTTACTCTCTTGTTCATGATTTTCATTGTAATCAGATGTAGTGTTAATATTATGCATAATAGCAAGAAAATATTTGAAAATGTTACGCATAAGATGTTTACTATGCTCTTAAATAAGCAAGACTTTTAGTGATTTACCTGGTTGTCTAGGCCGAGATGTCTCCATGTATGCAAAGTAACCCGAATCTGATCCTGTTGTGTGATCAATTGGAGGTCCCGTTCCCTGGGAGGCAGTACCATTTCGTCCTCTTGACCAATCAAAATCATCATCCTTAGGCTGCCACCAAGTGCAGAATCCACCTTCAAAGTCACAATATGGATTTGCAGGACACCTTCCGTTTATAACTTTAATATCATCAATAGCAATATCCCCACGGAAACTTGGTCCAGATTTTCCTTCAATAACCAGGCGATAGTCAACAGCTGATCTTAAAGTACGTTGAGCTGCTTTCCACTGATTCCCTTGTGATCCAGTACGGCGCCATATTAAAGTACGGTTTACATTATTCTCAAGGAAGATGCTGAGAGAGTTAATATGTGGTCCAAACATGTGATACCAGAAAGTAAGACAATGGCCATCACCAGGGGTAGGTGGCAGAACCTCGCTTTCTAGTCTTGCAATATCATTAAGTTGTCTGGGATTGGACGTTTCAATATACAGATAGTATCCAGTTCCAGTGGTATGGTCCTTGGACGGCCCAGTAAATTGGCTAGTGGTTTTGCCTTGTGTACGAGTCCAGTCAAACTGGTCATCAAATGCTTGTTTCCACTTGCATAAATCATTTTCAAAATCACAACTTAAATCTGGTGGTTGAGAGCCCTGACTACAGTAATCAAAGGTGATATCATCAATTGCTACATCATCACTGTTGGATGCCGGTCCCCAGCCACGTTTAGGTTGAACCAAAAATTCAATCTTAAAGTTAGATAATGCTCCAAACAGATGGCCAATCGGAACATTAGCTTGTTGCCATTGGTTACCTTGATTGCCTTGTCGCACCCAAACATAAGATATAGTATTGTTTACATTCACAGCCACGGTCAATGTTCCAGCATTGTTGCCTCTCATATGATACCAGAATTTCATTTCACAAATAGAAGATGAAGCTGGTAAAACAGGACTGGACAGTCTTGCAGCAGACAGGAACTGCCCATTGGAACCTTCCACAAACATATAGTATCCTTGTGCTGTGTTAGTAGTATGATCCTTTGGTGGACCAGTTTGGGCACTTGGTGTCTGCCCCTGATGTCTCAACCAGTCATATTGCCCAGAACTAAGATCAGTCCAACCACATTGGTCTTGTTCAAAATTACAGGGACCACATGTAATTTCATCACTGCCATCATGACAATCTGGTGAGAAATCGCATACTTTGTTGCTATCAATACATTGATTATCTGCAACACAGTAGAATGCAGTACCACACGGGTTAGAAGTAGGTGGTGCACTGGTGGTAGAACCAGTTGGTAATTGGCCACTGAATGGTTTGCAACCAGGTGTAAAGATCACATCATCAATAGCCATGTCACCAGCCCAGCCATTTCCTTTCACGCCCTCAATAACAACCTGGAAGTTAGCAGAGCTAGTAAGCTCAATCTGTACACGTTCCCAATAATCTTGATCTTTAACTGACCGAGACCACAACTTGTTAAGGTATCCTCCAATTTGTGTTCTAGTGTATATATTCAATGTGCCCATATTTGCGCCCTTCATATGATAGTAAAAGATCATGCGACATGTATTGCTGGAGGTTACAGGTAGCCATGATCGACTTAGCAAGCGTGCATTATCATTGGGTTTTGCTGGATTGGATGTTTCCAAATAGACATAGAAACCAGATGATAGTCCAGTAGTATGGTCATTGGTTGGTCCAGTTCCTCCTGTACGTCCAGAAGTTGTCACACCAGTACCTCTTGTCCAGTCTAATTTATCATTGGTGTCTTGAGTCCAATCACAGAGTGAGGTTTGGAAACTGCAGCGTGATGGATAATTTGTACATGCTTGCTCATCTGTATTATCACCGCAGTCATCAGTAAAATCGCACAATCTAGATTGTTGTACACAAGAACCACGGTTACAACGGAATAGATTAGCAGCACAGACCTGTTGAACAGGAGGAAGGGCACAGTTCACAAATGTTACATCATCAATAGCGATGTCACCAAGGACAGAGAAACTTCTTTGTGCCTGTACTTGAAGTTCAAAAGTCTGTTCAATGCGACCAATATCAACAGTTGCTTGTTTCCATGAGTTGCCTTGGTTGCCAGTGCGACTCCATAGCAGGGTGGTCCTGGTGCCCACTCGACTGATGACCTGTAGAGAACCCAATCCAGTGGTACTACCATACATATGATACCAGAATTTCATCTGGCATGTTGAACTAGCCTGTTTGTACACTGGGCTCTGTAATGCTGCTAGCTGATTAAACCGTCCATTATCAGCATCGACATACATATATTTGCCATTAGCTGAGCCATGCGTGTGATCTACTGGAGGGCCAGTATTTGACGTAGTGGTGCCATTGTTACCTTGAGACCATTTGAACGATCCTTGATGTACAGCTATCCACCCACACAAACCATTTGTTCCATCAAAGGTGCATGTACCACACGATGCCTCATCTTGACCATTATTACAATCGTTATTGAAATCACAAACCACATCACTGGCTACTGTTTGTCCATTTCCACAATCAAAAACACCGGAGGGTGTTGGTGATGGGCAAGCACCAGAAGATATCATAACATCATCAACAGAAATATCACTCTGGTAGCCAGTACCAATGATGCCTTCAATGAGTATGGTATATTCTTGAGTACTACTTAAAGTGACTTGATCAGATTTCCATTGATTGCCTTGATCCCCACTACAAAATGAGAAGTTTTTTAAACATAATAAACACCTTTTAGAAAGGTCGTCCAATTCATAACTAAATGTGTAAATAATCTGGATATAACATTAAGTTGTATACTGACCTACGTGTCCATATATTTGTTGAGGTGGTAGCTGTTTGGAGAACAATATTTAAAGTGCCTGTTGTTTGGCCGTACATGTGATACCAGAAAGAAATACAACGATACTGGGATGGGCTGAATGTTTCTGATCGTATCTGTGCTTTATCACCCTGTTTCCGGGGACGGCTCGATTCAACATACAGGTAATAACCTGCAAAATTAAAAAATTTGGAAAAATTTTATTATTTGTTTTCCTCACCAACTACGTTGATAACTGCCCCAAGATATATACCTGAACTGTTAGGTTATGAGTCTTTATACAGTAATGAACATGTTGTAGCATAAAATACAGATAGTACAAAAAAACAAAAATATTAATGTTATATTTACAAAACACTTACCATCTTTAGTTCCCACAGTATGATCAGCAGTTGGACCTGTTCCTGTACTGGCTGTTGTTCCTTGAATTCTTAGCCAATCAAAATCATCCATATCTTCATTAGTCCAAGTGCATAAATCAGCTTCAAAATCACAGCTTCCTATTGATGGACAGGCACCATCTTTAAGTATGATATCATCAATTGCAATATCACCTCGGTAACTACTGCCACGTACACCTTCAAATACAATCTACAATACAAAGTTACGTTTAACCTTAAGAAGTCGAGAGAAATGGGATGGGTTATTTTGCATAGTAGCCAATGGATAACAACAAGGTAATTACATTGTTCTAGTAAATTAACTAGTATTCAATAAATGACTTTACACAATATTTATAACCAGTATTCGAAAGTAACACTGAGATCAAAATCACTGTCTGAAATCACTTAAATACGAATAAAATATTAGTACTGTACATTGGCAAGATCTAATTACAACTTACAGCTTCGGGTATAAACTTAATGATTTATCAACACCATTAATTTAATTTTAAGGAAGCAAAGGGGAACTAGGTCTCAGGGGCGTGCTTTCTGAATTTGTTTTGAATGTTTGACATTTTTCTGCTATCTGGGACCAGGTTTTGCAGGATATATTATGTCACTTTTATATATTTTGATTTTGTAAATTATTTTCAATGGTGATGGGAGTTAATTACCATGGACGTTTTGGTAAATGTTGAGCACTCTTCTAAGTACTATTCAATGCAATTTAAAACTAACATGCCAAATTCATGCACTTTTAAAGTCTATGCACGATGCTTTTAGCAACAGAAAAAGAATCAGACCAGGGACCCGTTGTCAGAAACATTGTAAAGTGACAATTCTGTAAATCAAGACTTAAGATTGAGCAAAATGCGTTGCCAGTAAAAATTGTAACTGACTTGTGTAAGTTTTCTTTACAGAGTTATTGTATTGTAAGTATTTACGATGGTTCTGACAATGGGGTGCAGGTTCCTGCAGGACATATTATGCCACTTTTTATACATTTTGATCCAGTGAATAATTTTAGTGATGGGAGTTGATTATCGAGGACATTTCGGCAAATTTCAAGCACATTCTAGGTACTCAGTTTTCAATGCAAGTTAAGCATTTTTTCAAGCCTATGAACCAGGCTTTTAGTAACTGGCGAATGACCAAACCAAGTTATATGCTTTAAATCAAAAGTACAATTATTAATACAGCAGCATATCATACTGTTATTTAAAAATAATACAACACATACCTCAAATGGACTGAATGATGTGACTGTAGTTTGAGCAACTCTCCATTTATCTCCCTGGTTACCGGATTCTGACCAGATGGAGAATCCAAGTCGTCCCTGTTGTCTTACATAAAGATTTAATGAACCAATATTCTGTCCATTCATATGATACCAGAATCTTAAGCATTGGCCTGTAGTTGTTGGGAATGTTGAACTAACCAAGCGAGCTTTATCACCAGTACGTTGAGGAGCAGAGGTTTCGATAAACATATAGTGACCTGTGAAATATATTATTTTTTACACCAAGTTTTTAAAAACATTAAATTATGTTATTTCAGGTATAACTTTGCACTTACTACTTAAGAAATGTAAAGAAACTTTTGTAGTACGAGAGCTTTATATTTTACTAGTAAACTATATATAATTATATATTAAGTTCTGTTTAAATAGTGAGATAGATATCTTTATTTTACATGTTAAGAAAAGTACAATTTTTTTGTTGTAAAATACATTATAGGAGTCTCACCAAAATCTGTGCCATAAGTATGGTCACTGGTTGGTCCTGTACCAACAGATGTTGTTCCCTTCTGCTTTCTTGTCCAATCAAAGTTGTCTGTTGAATCCTGCTTATAGCCACATAAGTCATTCTGTTCAAAGTCACACACAGCTAAAAATAAATTTTACTAAATAAATTATTATTCACTGGAATTTTACTCTAAACCTTTCTATTCAGACTTCTAAATATTTGCCACCAAACCAAAATTTGCAATACTATATTTCGAATTAAATAATATTATAATATTACCCATGGTCAGAGATAGAACAGTTTCTACATCAAACACACATGCAGTAGGAAAGACTACAGTAACATAGTATAATGAAATACATACGCTGAGCTGGGCAAGCACCATCATTAAAAGTGATATCATCAAGTGCAATATCTCCCTGCCATGATGTTCCAATAACTCCTTCAATTACAACCTGGAACAGAGGGACATGAAATTAAACTTGAATTAATTCAATATAATCATCTAGCAATAAACAGCTGCTATACAGACAGACATTTGCTCGACATTCATGCAGTTAAGAAGCAAAGAAACAAAATTCATTAGCCTTCTTTTCTAAAGAAACACAATACCTGAATCGAGATAGGAGTTTGACCTCCAGGAATATAAATCTGGCCGTATGTCCAAGAATCACTTTGTGTACCATGTTTCTGCCAAATTGGTTTGCCAAGGCTACTTCCTAGCTTTTGGTATACATTTAACCGATACACATGAGCTCCAAACATGTGGTACCAGAATTTCAAACATTTCCCAGTGCTGCCAATGGTCATAGATGGACTGAGAATACGTGCTGCATCATTAGGGGTTTTCTGGCTGGCCTCGATATAAGCAAAAGAACCTAAACAACAAATAATTAATTTATAAAGTTTTAACACTTTTAAAAAAAAATTAATAAGAACAAATAAACAGTCAAATGTAATTACAACAATGTACCATTATTTTCATTTGAAGACCCTTGGTCAGTTAAAGCAAGGCAGTAGTTTATTATTCACTCCCAGACTCAAAAAGTCAATTTGCCTGTCGCAACAATCATAATAGTCAACAAGACGATATCGCAATAAAAATGCTATGCATGAAGACCATATTGGGCGAGAGAGACATTACGAGGAATAAGAAGTCAAGAACTCATCAAAATAAAAAGATCAGAAGTTTACTTACCATAACTGCTGAGCGTTGTATGGTCTCCTTTTGGACCAGTATTAATGGTTGGAGTTGTATTTTGTGCCAGAGACCAGTCAAATTGGTCTAGTGTGTCCTGTGTCCAGCCACAGAATGTTTTCCTTTCAAAATCACAGTCCAGCGTGGTTGGTCCTGCAAAAAAGTAACTTTTGAATTTGTTAAGCCTAAAATAGTAACTTTAACAAATGTACTTTTCCCTAGATTCTGTTTCCCAGTTACATATTCATACTTCTATACAATTTCTTTTGACTTTTTAAACACCTGCTAAATAAGCAACTTCCATAACATAATACTCGTCCATATCTGAAATATGTCTTTTCACGCCTATCATATAAATCATGTGTGTACATTTTCTGTATCATTTAAAATATACATCACCTTATCTAAGCTACAAACATGGAGTGTGTATTTTTAATTTGAAACCTACCAAATGTTGGCGGTATAGTTGTTCCAATTGTAGCAGTAGTCTTAGGCTGTGAAGCACATGTTCCTGGTTTCAGTGCCAAGTCATCAATAGCCATGTCACCAGAATGAATGAATGCTTGGTTGGAGCTGAGTTGTCCATCAAATATAAGCTATGAAAAATTAAATAACAGTGTTCATTTTCCAATACAAAAATTACCTTCTTTACAATATTGCATGTCAAAGCAAGCAGCGATTTTATAATCAGGTAAGTTACAAGTAAAAAGCAGCAACAGCATAAATTATAACAAGTTCTCATATTTTAAAAAGTTACAAAGACTCTGTTGGTGATAAAGTTGAAATTCCTCAAGAATAGCTTTATATTACAGTAACTGATTAAAGCTATTTGAATTAAAATAATATGAAAATAAATTAATTAATTAATATATAGTTGAAAGGATTTGTGTAACAATCATTCTGAATGAATTGTAGCACTTTACAAAATTATTCAGACAACTATTTTATATTGTTTGACTATTTTCTAATGACCTGATAATTTGTTGAGCTGCTAACATCGACTTGAGCATATCTCCAAACATTGCCTTGGTTATTGGTCATATTCCAGAGTTGGAAGGTGATGGTTGGATGGGCCTTGTACAGTCTCATTACACCAACATCTGATAAAAAAAGATTGCAAAATTATACTAAAATTAAGGCAAATGAACTCAAATTTTCATATTGAGATTGTCATTTGGCATAAGTACTCCATCCAACTCAATAGAAAAACATTATAACGTTCATGCACATATAAACTGGAGCACCATTGAGTCCATGTTATCTCTTCATAATGTGAGTGTACACCCTTTCACAGACTTCCAGTTAAGTTTTTGTGCAGTCTTGTCTTGGCATTATCAGATTTTCATGACTTCCATTTAACTTGTATCCGAAACATTCATTGACTTAATACATATAACAAGATATATTTAAACATGACTGTAAACACTGAGAACAATTGATTGTTTGACCAGTTTGTTTATACTAAGTTTCAATATAACTTACTTGTTCCATATATATGATACCAGAATGAGAAGCAAGAGGCAACTGTAGATTTTAAGAATTCACTGTACAACCAAGCACGTTGATTGGTTGCACCTCCAGATGCCTCAATATACATATAGAAACCTAAAAAACAAAATTTTATTATGATTATTAATAATTAATTACTTTAGATTGTAGAATCCTGTCATGTGTTCAAATGTTTCATCATTTGCTGTATAATATATAAAACCTGACCTTGATCTGAGTTAGTGGTGTGATCCACACTGGGTCCTGTATTTGGTGATAAAGTTCCACCAGCTGTTCTCTGCCAATCAAACTGGTCTCCATTGTAAGTGTTTGTGAATCCGCACATGTCATTTTCAAATGTGCATGTAGCTGGTGGTGGGCATGCTCCCTGAGTGACTTTAATATCATCCAAAGCAATATCCCCTTGGTAACCTGTGCCACGCACCCCCTCAAAAACAACCTAACAAAAACAAAATTTTAGACTGAAATGAAAACAAGAGTGTGTGTTCGAGTTGATAAACAACCATTTTCACAATTAGCTGGCAATAAGGGTAGTTGATTTTTTATTGGATCAATATTTAGTCAGTTGGGTCACACAGTCAAGTTTAACAGTTGGGATGTCAACCTCAGATGGTTCTAGAAATTGTTCTATAATTGCAGCTTCCTAATTTGTTGCAGGAAAGGTATAAACTTTCATTGAAATAAACTATAATTATTTCTATCATTGAAAAATTCTTATTAGTATATTTTAATGATCAATAACACTTTTCAGAGATTTCCAATTATTATCATTTTCTCTGAGAATATTCATTCACATAATTTTTGCCCTCTTGTTTTTAATTCTGATAACACAAAATGGAACTTGCACACCTAAAATTTTGCAGTCTCAATTTCCCTGCTTTTATATTTTTTAAAGTCAAAAATACTTTAAAGTACAATTATTTGAACTCACCTGCCAAGCATTATTTCTAGCTACTGTAAACTGTTGGAAAAGCCAAATGTTACCACGATTACCACTCATTGTCCAAATAGAAGGTCCAAGCCGTCCATTAACTTTCAAATAAACATTTAAAGTTCCAATGTTTTGACCAAACATATGATACCAGAATTGTACACATTCTGGATTGTTGATATTGGAAGTATAGGGGGCACTTAATAGACGAGCTGTATCACCAGGATTTCTCTGTGAAGTTTCCATAAAGACATAATAACCTACAATTTAAAATGGTATTACTAATAATAGTTACATCACAGATACATATAGTTCTGGTTTACTTTGGTTTTGGTTTGGTGCTATACTAGTGGTAAAGCTACAATGGTATTTATTAAGAAATGTAAACAGTTGCAGATTACTTGCCAAGGATTCCTGACAAAATTTTGTTCTTTTGGATTAGATTATGGCAATCTATTTAAACATTTTGAGATTGGTTTAATTTTGCAACAACTCAAAGAACTCCTAAATCTTTTAACAAAATGCTCCCTAAATTGGAAGGATATTAGAATCTTATAATCACATTCTAACATGCTCAATATGTCACATAACATACCATATTGGCCTCTTGTAGTATGATCATACTGCGGTCCAGTACCTCTACTTGCTGTACCATTACGATGACGTGTCCAATCGTATCCTGGGGTGTCTGTGCTATCTTGCTTAAAGTCACAGAAGTCAGCTTGGAAGTCACACATTTCTAAGAGAAGAGGTAGTAAAATTGTGACATTTGCTTAAAAATTTCTTTACAAACTCAACAGTATAATATCAATAAATGTTCATGATAATTAAAATTATATGAAATTATAACTGAATGTATACAGAAACATTTATTTTATAAATCGAGCAAAATGCAAAAATATTATGTCCAACAGAAAATTGAAGGCTGAGCTAGCTAGCAAAATATATTGTAAGACATGTTTGAATTTATTCATAAGGGCATGCCATGCATATATATGCGTATGTGTGAGTGCGTACATACATACATACATATAGATGTTTGAATGGTCACCCAATGTTTTTAATAAAACCCCCTAATAATCAAATTAATTGAAATATGAGTATCAATAATTGAATAGGCTGATTTCAAAAATATATTTGTAATAATAAAGTTTATCATTCAAATTGATAGTTGTGACATAAAAACAGGAATCAGAACTATATTTGATTATACTCACTGGCTGGAAGACAAGCCCCATCAGCTACAGTGATGTCATCAAGTCCTATGTCTCCTTGCCAACTGTCACCCACAACACCTTCAAACACGATCTAAAACGAGTAATTACTATTGCATTACAACAGACTTACTATAGTTTAACTGCAACATTATTTTATCTTAAATTTCAGTAATTATTGGTAATTACATGTCTGGGAGATGACTAACCTACCTACAGTCTCTTAAAAAGAAATCGCAAACTCCAATTTAATTAACAAATCTGAATAAGTTGTTGATATTTTATAGCAGTTATAAACAAACTGTACCTGGTATCTGGCAGCAGATACAATAGTTTTTTGAGCTTGTTTCCAGACATTTCCTTGAGTGCCTGATCTTGTCCATATCAAAGTCTTAGTAGTGCCTTTTTGTATATAGACATTAAAAGTATTAACGTGAGCCCCAAACATATGGTACCAGAAGGTCAAACATTTTCCAGTGGTCGAAGCTTGTATACCAGAGGTCAACAAAGCTCGATCACCAGGTACACGAGGTAACGACGTTTCCATGAATAAATAATATCCTGAAAATGAAAATATCTTGATTGTTAATAATTCATGCTTGAGTTTATTAATTAAATATTTATGCAATTATCTGCTAATTGTTTTAAATTCTCTTATTTTGAACATCTAAAAAATATTTCTTTTAATAAAACGAAGAATTCAATTTCTAACATTAACAAGGCTATGATGAGAATCATCATAAGCTGCTTAAATTGACCTCTGGGCCAAAGCAATTGTATATTATGAATATCAATCGTACCTGTTTTAGAAGTAGAGTTTCATTTAAAGGGGCGAGAACCATTTATTTCTTAGTTATCTTTGTTACAATGTATCTTTAGAACTATAGACTAAAAGTATTATAATGTATACATTTTCTTTTTAGTCAGTTTTTTTTTTCAATTCAACTACAGTTTGGTCCAATTTGTTGCCACGGTAACGGAATTTCTGCCATTTACCGCAAAAACTAGTTTTAACTTTATAAGAATTTAACAGTTTTAACTTTAAATCGCGTAATTCAAATTGCATCCGAAAATACCACGGGCCTAGCACAAAAATGTGTCTCAAAATTTTGATGCCCATCTCATAATTTGCAACATTGTTTCAAAGGCGTGCCATTGGTTTGAATTTGGGCATCTGCAATTTTATTCCGAACATGTCCCTGAAAATAAAACTACACGCACTTATTGAGGATCAATGTGTCTTCTTGCGATTTAGCCACTTTATATATGTACTAAAACTTTTCATAACACACTGTGATAATAAGTTAAATTAATTCAAATCACAGAAGATACCACAAATTCAAAACCCTAGAAAATCGAGATTTCAATCCTATAAACTTCAAACAGACCTCGTGGAGCAATTTTCACTCCAAAATAGTGGGAAATCATTCGTTTGTAAGCTGAATAGCATATAAAATATGTTTCGATACGTGCCTACAAAATTTCGGCCCATGATTGGTAAAAAAATGGCAAAATAATTGAATGGGAAGCCAATTGCTCGAAAACTTTAATCACATGACCTGGATTATTCATTATGTGGGCGGGCTTTTCATATTATGGATATATAGGTCAACACATGTTTAGAATATGCTTTTGAGTGAAGATTTATTTGTTGCAATTTATTATGTGAAAATAATTGATGATCACGGTGCCTACAAGTAGAAAAGAAACATTGAAAAGGCAACATAGAAGCTGGTGAAGAAATGCAAAGTCAGATTTTTCACCGGTCTTCAGAAAAAGCTGTTTTTTCATTAAAAATCTATGGCCTTCATGAATCCACCTTTCGAATCATCTAGTTAATGCTTTGTCTTTCTGGTATGTGGCACAATTTAACGTGCCCTCTCGGGAACAAACGTGGCCACCAGTTGGCCATATTGGAAGTAATCCGAGTCACATTTTTATCTGGCTTCCGACACTGAGACCTATACTTACCCTGTATCGAATATGAACCTGGTAAGATAAAAACTGAAGCTGTAATTGCTACGTACAATTTCGAGAACAAATATGGCTGTCAGTCGGCAAAAAGGAATTGATCTTGGTCAAAATTATACTTACCTGCACTTTGTCCTGTACTTACCCTGTACCGAATATAAAGCTGATCGGATAAAAACTGAAGCAATTATTGCAAGACAAAGAAAGTTTTACGCACAAAGAAATATGTCGAAAATTAAAATCGCCATTTACCCACTTTTCAAGGTCCTTCTAAAATGTCACTTTAGCCTATTACGCCCTCCAGCTTATAGCCATCGAATGGTTCTGTTGATGTTTAGTCTTTCCTGCAACCCACACAAAGTAACGTACCCTCTTGGAAACAAACATGGCCGCCAGTCAGCAATATTGGAAGTAATCAAGATCAAAATTAAGACAGACATGCAATTCGGCATTTATTTAACCTGTAGCGAATATGAAGCTGATCGGGTAAAAACTAAAGCTAAATAGAAAAAGGAAGTGTTATGGACGACAAGACGCATAGCTTACGACTATATGCCCATGCACCATGTGCGATGGGCATAAAAAATTGCACAAGATAGGCAAATATTATAGGCTCCGAAACTCAGGGTGTAGATGCCCAACTGTTAAAATTTTTATCCACAATTAAGAAGAATACATTTAGGATATTGATGATAGCCTTGCATTTGTTCTCCAAAATAAACACCCTACCATCCTCGAGTAGAAACCAAATTTTTAAGAGTTTATTTATCAAAATACTAGCACTTCCTCAAATACAAGTACCTATGAATTCTTGCACTTAATGACTCATACCGGCTTATCTATGGGAAAACCCATGGAATATAATACAAGTCTCCTCATAAACAGAACCTCAACGAGTTTACAATTCCTTATTAATCCAAGAGAAAATCAAAATATACAATAACTGTACCATATTATCATAATAGCTAGATAATGAACTGTTAAAATTAATTTTTATTCACAAAGAAGAGCAGCCTTACATTTATTCTTCAGCCTTCCATTTAAAAAAAAACATCCTATCATTTCTTTAGTAGAATCCATGGTAGAATCCCAATTTTACAATCTTTATTCAACAAATTATAACCACTTCCTGAAATATGAAGATCTAAGCAGAAAACTTACCTTAAAAAGATATCCAAATGTTAGATTCCATATAATCCAGATAATTATTAGTTCAAGGTT
>JAOXYB010064946.1:0-10332 GCA_028565635.1 Phoronis ovalis
TACCTAAAGCCAAAATTTTGGATTGGGTTCCGCGGCACATCCCCGTAGTCAAAAAACCTTGAGTACCCCCCCCCGGGGTCCTTCCACAGGCTATGTCTGTCCCCGTGTCTATCATCCTTGCCTGGATGTATCACTCGAAGAAAGTCGGCACTATATTGACCTCACTGTCAAAAGAACCAAAAGTCGTGAATAAATTAATCGAAAATAATAAATAACCTACTTGATAATTAAAAAAATAGACATGAAATATATAACTCATCATTCATTCCGTCTGTGGTTCAACCTAGCTGGTTTACCAAAAACATGACACCTACAAAACGACCGTACATTTAGAAACTTTTTGCTATTAGTCACATGAAGGAAAAAGGTTTAATTCTCGATACAGAGTTTTATATATCCTAGTAGTTTCTATACAGACTATAATTATATCTTATTAATTCTTAGTTCGAGTCTAAAAATTGTTTTAGAATTAATGATGTCATCACAATGCATGCGGGGATCCAGCCAAATAAATTACCGTCGGGAAATAAATAAAATCAATTTCACCTTTCCCTTCTGGACGTGCATACAATAAAGAAGTAAATCAATACAAAAAACACTTTTTTAACTGGGACATAGTAACAGTACATTACAATAATCAGAATAATAAAAAAAAATCCAGCAGGACTTATAGTCCAGTCAGTCGCTGGAGTTACGTCCCTTTGGGGTACCTGGCTAATAGATGGCGCACCGAAATTCACAACATTCATCATGGCCGCTTCGTACACGGAGGTATGTGTAGATGTCTTGAAAACTTTTGCCTTATTTTTGTAAGGAATAACAATATGTAACAAAGTTAATGTACATTTTGTAACATAAGTATAGGGGGTAAATGGGCCAGTGTTGTACTTTAAAGTTTACGAAAGTTTGGCAATGAACGGGTCATTCATTTCTGGTTGCTAATATAAACAAGCCCCTGTTTAATGAATTTAAATCAGTTATGATGCTTTAATTAGAGAGTATAAACAAGTTGCGAAGCATAACGTATAACCGAAAAAAATGCTACATTTGTATTGTGTTATTAATAGCCAATACCTCGTTGTATTATCAAGCGTTATATCTTTACTGCCGAATTTAATCACTGTTTCTTTAAATCTAAAGCACATGATTGTTATTCATGCCCGGGATTATTGATTAATATCAAAACGAACATCATGTGTGTGCTAGATTAACAAATCCAGTGCCATTATCATGAGTAGAATACAAATGACATACAAATAAGTACTAAGTACACTTTTTGACCTTCATATCTTGAGCTCTTGCTGAACTGAATTTGTGGTCCATTGTTAGCATTATCGTGAAAAAGACACTAGAGATATGTAATCACTGAATAAGCTTTCAATAATAGCCAAAGTAGGCTATGATACAAAGTCACATGATACTGGATCATATGTATTTCCTTCCATCATCTAGAAGCACAAAGAGCTGTCAAGACACAGCAAGAATATAGCTCTCTAGATTGATTTTTTTATAACCGTCTGATATAACCTTCCAGTTTGTGATGGCTGCTGTAGGATGCGAGGCAAGATAAATATTTAACATATTCTTCAGTTTGTCAAATTAAGTGTGATATACCTCATGGGAAAGTTCTCATTTGTAATTTGCATTTGGTATACAGTTCACTTACTTTACATGCGAGGTAAACAAATTATGATTAGCTTACTAGTCTTTAGTTGTATTTATAGGGAACTATTAAGCCTGCCACAGAATTTAATGATGAAGTGCAGGAGAAGGCAGCAAATTTTTTTCGGAAAGCTATGCAAGGTTTGGGTAAGTATGTTTTATGTGGAATCTTCTACTTTGTCTTGTTTAAAATACTCTTAAATGTATTATCATAATTATTCTGCAGGAGCCATAATTGTATAATTATTAGAAACATGCCAAATCCAAAATCAATGCCAAGGGTTTTTACCTAGTTGTTTTTAATTATTGACTTGTTTATTGATTTAGTACATGCATGATATTAATGTGTTCGGATCATGGCTAAAGTTTAGAAAAATATATGACCTCCATTTTTGCAGGTACGGATGAGAAAGTTATCATTGATGTGTTAACAATGTACTCGAATGCCCAACTACAGGATATTAAGAAAATGTACAAAACCATGTTTGGAAAAGTATGTTACATTTTATGCAGTTTGTGAAGACATGAGAAAAATAAATCCTTTTTAAACGAGAATGACATGGAATTGAGGCTACATATTTTAGCTTGTACTCGTTTTGATCCGGGGAGGGGGATAACTTCCATAATTTTTACTCAGGTATGCTCTATCCAACCTATTAAATGTTTAATTGGCTTTCTGAAAAAAAAATCAAAAAACACATACACCTTTTCGAATTTTTTTTGGTCAAATGTCCCTGCATGATTACACCCCCCCAAGATTTCCATATATTACTAAATTTATTAAGAAATTATTAAAAACAGATATATGTATAAATAGATATACCTTCATGCTCGAAAACTGTACCCCTTTTCGTACGGATCGAGCTTCCCTGTGTACCTCGTTAATGAGAGTCATCCCTGGGAATTTTGATGCTTGTTGTAGTTTTGAAGTGATGGTATACACATTAACCATGTACATGAATAGTAGGTAGGTATACTAAATAATTGCCACAGTTGTAGGAAATGTACAACAATCCAAAAACATTCAGTTACTAATAGGACACTTTCTAATTGCAATTTATCAAGTGTTGCCACTAGGGGATATGTGTGTAAATCTCTATCATACAAAATAGGAATTTTATGATCAAATTTGTATTTAGCCTGCTATGAAATAAATAACTTGACTATCTAAAAAATTTGAAAATGACATAATAAACTAAGCGATTTGAGAACAATAAGATTCAACCAAGATTACCTACTTCTAATCATTAGGCTAATCCTTAAATCTAAAATTTTCGAACACTATATACCGCTCTGGAGGAAATTTTAACTATAGGTAGGGTAAAATAATGCCATAATAATTTGTCTTGCTATTCTAATCAAACCTTGTTTTAGGACATAACTGAAGATCTGAGTTCTGAACTATCTGGATTGTTTGAGCAAGCTGTCAAGGATAGACTTGTTTCTTCAAGAATGTACGATGCCTTGTGTCTTCGTAAAGCAATGGAGGTAAAGTTAAACATATTGCTTGCAGTTCATGTGACATATCCCAAAAACAATGCATAAAAATTAAAGCTTTAGGGAAGTTTGTTAAACAGTTAAAATTTCTTATTTTCAGGGTGCAGGAACTGATGAACAAACTTTGATAGACATTTTGTGTGCAACCTCAAATGCCGAAATCAATGAAACAAAAGCAGCATATAAACAAGGTATTTTTAAAAATTAAATTTTCAGCAATATTGCTTTCTCTGCTGGACATTATTTAGCTATATGCTAAACCTGTAGTGTGTTTTGTAAGACGTTTACTATTGCTATATTTATAATATAATTGTAAAGTGGTCAAATTTGGCATTGTTCAGCTATATATATATATATAGACCACAAGTCCATAAAAAAAAGATGGTTTCCCACCAGTCCTAGACATGCTGATGGTTCAGTTACGGAAAGTCTTTAATTTTGTTATTATTATTCAATTTCCCAAAGTTTTAAAAGCATTTCAGTAAAAAGTGAAAAATCTATTTCACATTTTTGTAGCTTTTGACCGTGATCTGGAACAAGATATCACTGATGAGTGCAGCAGCCACTTGAAGAGAATTTTAATCTCACAACTTCAAGGAAATCGAGATGAAAGTGTTGAAGTTGACGAAGAAAAGGTTAATCAAGATGCGCAAGAGTTGCATGATGTAAGTGTATTATATGAAAGGCATGTGTCAAATGTAACACAGCAAATACTCAAGACATGAATGAAAGTTATATTTTCTGAGCTGATTTATTTATTCCATGATCCTAGGAATAGGTTTTTTTGTAAGAACCGGTTACAGTCAGATTGTTTAATCATTTTGGTCTTTTTTCGTTTGTGGTCTAGTGTTTTCCAATTAATTCACTACATATTATTACACAGGCTGGTGAGCTACAAATTGGAACAGATGAATCCGTATTTAACAAGATTCTAGCAGCACGGAGTTATCCTCATCTGAAGGCAATGTTTGAAGCCTATAAAAAGATCTCTGGGAAAGAAATTGAGGAAACAATTACATCAGAAACCAGTGGTGACATTCAAACAGCTTATCTGACAATCAGTAGGTCTTGACTAGCCTAGAATTTTAATAGCATGTACTGTATGGTACATTACAGACTGTCTGACAACAGCAAACGTTTGTGATGACAATTAAATGATGAAATTAGCAATTAATATTCCTTTTTTGCAGTATCAACAATTGAAATATATAATTACATTTATCTAAGTTATCTATATTAAGTACACTGGAATTACAAAATATTATACTATATAATTATGTTAACATTTTTGAAATTTCGTGTTGCAAATTTGAAATGCATGCCATGATGAGCAAGTGGCAAAATGTTATCCTGGATAATTTAATTCAACAAAATCTTTACTAGCTAATAATCATTTCCATATCATCATGATCTTTCATACACAGAAGTATGTTCCACACTTATTAGTGAGATCCCTTAGTTTTTATCTGCAGTATATTATTCTCGTGTATTTCAGCCAAGTTTACTCGTCTCCCTCAAGGCTACTTTGCTGAGTGTCTGCATAAAGCTATCAAAGGAGCAGGTACAGATGACAGCACACTCATTCGACTCATCATATCTCACTGTGAGGTTAGTCAACATTTGACCTATTGAAAGACGTGCCTTAATAAGAAATTTTGTACAAAAGCTCGGCAAATAATCCACACCAGATGCATATCTCTTGGGTCCTTCCCATATTGTAGCATTTTATAGCAGCTGATTAGTGTAAACTTTCCTTGTTCCCAGGTTATACCAAAAAATGCCCTGTACACGTTTTGCCACGTAAAATTTCCTGGTAAAATACTAGGAATTCAAAGTACATACTTACTAGTAGATCAATTGCAATAATAGCAAAAATGTAATAACCTGCATTTTTAAAAGCTGAAGTGGCATAAATGTAGCCGCACTAGACGATAGCGACAACAATTAGCAACGTACCACAGGAAACTTCCTGAGCTTTAAAACATTAAAAGATGATTCAGTTGAGCTACTCTTTGTTTTATAATGTTTAAAGAATCAAATTTTTGCGATAACTTTAGGAAAAACAAAAAGTCCACTAAAAAAAACATACGGCAGAAAAGTGAAAACGGGATGACCTAATAGGAAATAGTGCAATTAATTCAAATTTTAGCAATACAGTTTCTCACAAAAAATGCAGCAACTATTGGGTGACAATTTTACATTGAAAAACATTATTCTTGCCAGATATCGCTGCACACAGCTAAGCAGGTAGCTAGAACAGCCTGATCTTTTCAGAAGATACATGTACATGATTGTTCTGTATAATTATGTTATTTAACAGGAAGTTGTATGATGTTCATTTTAAGAAATGTGCATATAATTATGATTAATATGTTTTAAATCTAGTTTCATGTAATTTTAAAATAGATTCAATAAATAAATGTTTCTTGCATCCATGGATAATGCAAAATAAAAAACAATGTACCAGGCAAGTAATGAGATATGGTCACCCCCTTAAAAGCTGCATTTCTAATAGCCATAATTAGATAATAAATAAAGGCCGGCGGCGCGCGCGGTTCTTTATCTGGACACTGCAGGTCAGAATGCAAATGAAGGCAGTACCTATCACATGTCAAAATCCCATGTAACACTGTGTGGCTGAGTATACTGTTTTTCAATGTTAAATTGTCGTCCAACAGTGTTAGCATTTATTTGTGTCGGAGAAACTGTGTATTGCAAAAATTTGAAATGTACTATTTCATATTAGGTCACCATCCCATTTTCACTTTGTTTTAGCGGACATTTCGTTTTTCCTTAAGTTATCCCAAAAATTCTATTCTTTAAACATTATGTAACAAAGAGCAGTAATGTAAGATTTTTTTCTTATACAGGTTGACATGGTGGAGATCAAGAAACTATTTGAATCCATGTATAGCAAGAGCTTGGAGGCATGGATTGAAGACGACTGTAGTGGAGATTATGGAAAACTTCTTCTCCGTCTGGTGACAGAGAATAGATAAACCTGGAAAAATACTTTAAATAAATTACTTATTAGAGATTGATATTACAAATGCCTGCTGAACACAGCTTTACAACTGCTTTCTAACTATTAATTTAAAAATAGAATTTTGAGTAAACTATTTTTGTACACCGCTTTATGTTTATTTCATAAAATTGTTATTTTGTTTATTATACCTATTTTCACCTATTGTCGAAAAGTTGTGACTTTGAGACTTCGAAATAAATTTATATTCAACATATAATTCAATATTTCACAAATTGTGAAATTTTCTCTTTTCATGCATGCTTTAATTATCACAGCTAAAGAACACAGATGTCAAATTAACCAGTATTTTAAATTTTTTTCTTATACAACATGCTATTTCATACTTTATGTAAAATAAAGCCTTATCTGCTATCTCACCAATAAATTTGTTTTTATTGAGTCATGATAGTGTTACAACAAGTCCATAACACTGCTTTATGCCACAACCCTATAGATTATGGCATATATATAGTGACTTTGAATGGCAGTACACCCCGGATTCTAATCCAAGACAAATTCAAAATATACAATAACTGTACCAGATAAACCATAACATAGCTAGATGATAAACCTTTAAAATTATTCTCCAAAAATATATCCTACAATTTCTCGAGTATAATCCATTGTACATTAATCCCAATTTTACAGATCTTTATTTTATAACAAATCATAAGCACTTCCTCAAATATGACGAACTAAGCAGAAAACTTACCTTATTTTGTACAGTCTTTTCTATAATTTTAATAAAACATGGATAGCGAAACATTTTCCATTCTTAAATTCTCTAGTACTATAAAATCTTTGAAAATACTTAATTTATTCAATAAAAAACGTACCACTTCAATTCTTCTATGAAGAAAAATAACTATAAACCTCATTTATCCTTTCACATTAATATCTGCAATATGAACACTACAGCTATCCCTATTAGAAACCTGTTCATGAAGAAAGCTCAAATGCCTGACTACATAAATATATATTTTGTTTTTATAGTACATTCTAAAAAAATTGAAATTCTGCTGATTTCACCCGTTTCATAAGCAAAGTATTTCGTCATTGTTTTTCATTATACTATTAGTCAGATTATTAAAAGCAAATTGTTTTTTTAATACATCATAACATAAACATGTACTAATTTCTATGACATTAAGATGTACTAAGCAAATTCCTCTTCAATGACGCAATTAATAAACGGAATAAAGATATATATACTATTCAAATAGGCAAGGGCAAGGATTAAAATCACGAACTACATATGCATCTAACTTTAATTACATGTGACTTCTTAATGAAGGCTCAAACAAAACAAGGACAAGACGATTTTGAGAATCATCCTATGCATATTATGAATATGAAGCATAGTATGGTTTAGAATTACAGTTCCATGCATTGATCAAAATAATAAATTAAAAAAATATATAGTTGTCTCAAATTAATGTCATTGCTCATTACATTTCATTAGCAAAAAAATGTTAAATGATTGTTTTCATTGTCTTTTAAAAGGAATATAAGTAGAATTGCTTGTAAAAAAGTACTGGTAATTAATAAATAGAAACCCTGGTGGGTTGTAGCTTGACCTTCAAAAGGCATGCTTTGTTAGTAAAATATTTCCTGTTAGAATATGCTCCTACAAAATGTTGATTATGAGCAATATTTAAAAAAACACTTCCTGTTGGAATATGCTCAGCATATAAAATGTTAATTACGAGCAATATTTAAGAAAACAGTGGTGCTGATATAAAAGTGTACAGCGCAGAGCTTCATCGTGGAGAACACTCAATGACACACACATACAGTCATGCACTTTCATCAATGATAGTTCCTCCCGGAAGCCATTCTTACCTAATTTCAAAGACATTTTGTACAGTCTTTCCTATAAACCCGGGGGGGCACATGCGTCAAATGCTGGGTCCACATGCGCGAATGAAAAATCGCGTCAAAAGGGTAAACAAATTTCAACCAAGCGCGTAACGCGAGTTCCGCGTTAAGGGTATATATTTAGCTAAATATTGGCAAATAGGGTGTTAATTGTTTTCATTTAGCACGAGTTACAGATGCGTAAAAAGGGTATGTTTTTCACCACCAGATGCGCAGAATGGGTAAATTTTTCAGCCATCAGATGAAAGTCACCCCAGCATAAAACTTTGGGGCTGGTATGAAATTACCACAGCGGGGTGCAAGGAAAAGCCAAAAATTCTCCCATGTAACATCATTTACCTTTCAGCTTCTGGGGCCCTCGCAGGGCCCGGCTTGGAAAAATTAATAGCTGTGCGTACTCAACCCATTGTAACATATACAATCAACTTCATTGTACAATCTCCCGTCATCTGTGCAGGATATGCTAGCTTCATACATTCTACATAATGTTACTTAATTATGAAACAGGTCTGAATTTATTTTTGGCAGTTAGGGCCAGATAATAATGAGAGGTAAATTTTTTATTTTTGGATGTATAGGGGATGCATTTTTATTTTGGCCTTCATCATGAACTGAATTAATTCTCCTGAACATTTATTAATCTAAAGAGTATATGTAGAAAAAATTAGACTTCAAATATTATTAACAGGTTTAATGACTTGACAGAGGCCTGCAAGTTTACAAATATTGGTATTTTCTTTAATTTCTAACAATTTTAGTTAACATTTTCTCTTTCAAATCAGATGTTAAAATGTCTGTAAAAATGCATCAGAAGCTATAAATTTCGTATAGATTATGGCACATATATATATAGTGACTTTGAATGGCAGTACCCCCCGGATTCTAATCCAAGACAAATTCAAAATATACAATAACTGTACCAGATAAACCATAGCTAGATGATAAACCTTTAAAATTATTTTTTATCCACAAAGAAAAGCAGCCTTACATTTATTCTCCAAAAAACATCCCACAATTTCTTGAGTAGAATCCAGATCTTTAGTTAACAAAATATAAGCAGTTCCTCATTTATGAGGATATAATCAGCAAAATTTACCTTAAAAAGATATCCAAATGTTAGATTTCATATAATCCAGATAATTATTAGTTCAAGGTTTAAAATATTGTATTCCTAAATGTGAGTTTTATAGAGAATGACACTTGTGACTCATAAACTTCTTTTAACTTAGACACTTATAAATACAACCTATAAATAAAGAGATTTCACAGCTGGTTGAAATAAGATTCTACTAATTTTAACCACAACATATCATATTACAGCACTGCTGACCAAGGCCCCCCCCCGGGATTGCCACTCTAGAATTAAATCAACCTGTAACTTCAATTACATGTAACTTCTCAATGAAGGCTCAAACAAAAAAATCACATAGATAACTTATTTCTCATCTATTACCGCATAAAACTACTTATTCTACATCTTCTAGATGGTATCGTTACAGACGAGATACATTTCAAAAGATTAACGTAAATTTATAATTATTTCCAAAAGTATGGGGCAAATTAAAACTTAAATACCTTAAAAATAACTACGTTCCTTACACGCACTCACAATATTTACAAATAAAAAAATGTGCTAATTTAAAAAAACTAATGGTACATTTACGTTAACGGCTTATTTCTTCAAAACTAAACGTCACAATTGAAAATCACATTACATATATTTCCCTTTCTACTTAATATTCTTATTGCTTGCACTTTTTCATCCTGGAACAGTTATTATTAGCTAAAAATGGTAAATTCCTACATATTGCTCATTGTTTACATTGCCACGCCAAGGACTATAACAATGCTGCATATATTCCATAGATAGGATAAGCAGCAAAAATCATATAGATAACTTATTGCTCTTCTATTACCACATAAAAATACTTATTCTGCATCTTCTAGACGTTATCGTTACAGACGAGATACATTTCAAAAGATTAACGTAAATTAATAATTATTTGTAAAAGTATGGGACAATTTAAATCTTACATAACTTAAAAATAACTATGTTCCTTACACGCACTCACAATATTCACAAATAAAAACAAGAGGTCTGCGGGTGCAGGCAGCTGCCTATCATATGATGTAGTTTTTGCAGTTGTAAAGCCATCTTTGTACGTATAAGAGTTGTAAGGTTGATGATAGAAAGAAAATCTTCAAAGTGATTTACATGAACATTACAAACAATCTGCATTTTGACCTGTATTTACCCTGTACCAAACACG
>JAOXYB010064957.1:0-10332 GCA_028565635.1 Phoronis ovalis
GGGGGGTTGGATTTTTTTGTGCACTATGTTTTTGAAATGCACCAACCCCCCCTGTGGTAATTTCTGACCAGTCCCTAAATCAACAAAAACAGCAATGTACGTACCATGGCCAATTAAAGAAAAACAATGCAACCCACAGACATGCACTGACTTGTTTCAATAAATTGTAATTGGAACAAATCTGCAGCTAAGAAACTCACCTTTCTACCAAATATCCCACAATTACATTTACAAATATTTCAGTTGCAGGTTTAATGGCTAAAATGATGCCTATTTCCGTTGATTTGCTGCTGTAAACAATTGACCCCACAGTTGTATTGCCGCCTTGTTTGGAAGCATTTTGTTGGTGATTGCTAATATTGCATGAGTCTAGGCGGTAGAGGATGTATGGCAGAATCGGATCTAAAAATAGATTAATTACTTAATTAGCAAAACCAAGGGTGTCATCAGGTCTTAAAAAAATCGTACTCCTAGCTGAACGTGATGTTATTCTTTCACGTCGTAGCAAATATTACGATACACTTTTTTACCAGGCTGAATACTGATAAAAACATGTGTTTCTTTTAAAGTGAAATGTTAACTTGACGCGCTTCTATGCATTGTGTAGACTGTGGTCTTGTAACGATAAACATGGACTTTTTTTAATATCCACTCAGTTGACAGTGTGCAGTCTGGTTGCTAAATACTGGGTTACTAAACAACTTGTTGTTCTGATAATGTTTACACATTCAAAGTATTTATCGGTTTATTAATGTTATTGCAATTTTTCTCTGATTATTATACACTGAAGCTCTTGAACAAAATTTGTTTTTATATTTTACAGTTATAATAGAAAGTTTTATATTGAGAATGTGTATATTGTACGCATGTACCCTTCAACATCAACGAACTTGGAAATGAGCAGTATAAGTGTTGAGATCCAGTCCGTGTATATTTTAATAGATCTGATTATGATTCGACCTATATATCACATCATCTAGTGATTTGGAAACAATATGTACATATAAAGTGTTTAATCAGAAACAATGAAAGTTGAAATTTACAAACTAAATTGAACGTTAGTGTTAAATAATAAACAACCTCAGCAATTAAGGTTGATGATATACATTTTTATATAGGAGTAAAACTTATTGGTTTCAACTAGAAAAGGCAAATAATCAAGAAAATGCGATATTCATGCTCAATAGCGTGTAAGTAATTAATAATTTTATCTTACCCAGGCTTGCATTCATCATTAAATCCAACATCATGGCAATAAAAACAACTGCAATCACCATTTTTTTCGAATGACGGATGGAATCCCAGTAGTCTGCTAAAGACTTAGGTGGCATTGTGTTACTAGCAACTGGAATTTTCGCAATACAATCTTGTTGAAAAGTATGAATATAAATCTTATATTAGAATGTTGTTGTGAGCAATCATTATCAGATGGCTACACTGAAATTGACTTGTTATTTTGCTAAACTGTTTACATTTTTGTTTAAACTTTCTGTGTCTATGCATATGAGTTTTTGAAGGATAAATGAAAGGTTGCACGTACTATAGACCATAGTAGGGAAGCGTTATCTTTATATACAAAATAATATGTTACAGACAAATTGCCTTTATTTTTATTTGCTCCTGCCTTACTGGCGAGAAAAACACTCTTTTTATCCTTCACTGAAAAGAAAAACTTAAAATTAGATTTTCTATCTTACATCATCAGTCTCCAACCTTGGCCAAGTTGTCACCGTATTTTAAATTTAGCAACTGCTACCCTCTTCCAAACGAAAGCTTGATTATTTGCCCTCTTTACATGTTCCGCCGAGCTGTCAGAAGTTGCAGGACAGTCATCGCTTAACCTTTCTTACAAAGCTATGCGTATCGCCCGTCATCGGCACTTGAAATATTATTCAAGTTCTTTTATAGATAAAGTTTGCATGCAAATGCTTCACAATTTGACAAATTCGATTCTGAAATTGTTGTCGAATAAACAAGACTCATTTAAGCACTGAGTATACCATCAAAGTCATTTAAGGCTTCTCAAGACTTACTCTTTCCAAAATTCCCAAATCTGCTGGTATTGTCGCAGTCGGTGAACGAAGTGGAATCCCGGTAATTTATCGCATAGCTCCGCCCCATGCTGCATGCTACCTTATAAACTGGAATGTATCTACTTTTAGTTTACTAAGTAAATCTTTTACACTGGTTTTGAAAATCAGTTCGTTGAGGAATAAAAGTACATAGCAAAAACTGCAACATCGGTTTCATGTGATTGTATTATAATACGCTGATGGTCTACTGCGCTACAGCATGTTTGTCTTGTGATGTGATGGTCGCAGTTCTTTTATATATATATGGCATTTGTAGCATTCCACAAAGATACAAGTTTCATTATTTTGTAAACCACTGGTCAGAATCTGATCTAGTAAGAGTTCTTTCTCTGGTTTTAATTCAGTTTGAGCTCTTTGTGTTCATGCACTTGCATAAAAATTCAAACAACCTTCTTTTATTTCTTACTTTTCCCAGACTGCGTTTCCACTGTTTAGGTAGATGTCATGTATTTGCGTCCCAGTAATTATAACCTCTACAAAGCTATATGTGCTTAAGCAGCGTCTTCTTCGCCCAGCCTTCTTTATAGAAATAACTCGAAATAAGTCGAAAACGATATCTAGTCTGTTACAATTGCTCTGGTTCAGAAATTCTATTACGGCATTAAAGCTGATATCGTCCTATTCACCAAATGAAGCCACGTTGATCTTCACCATCTGAATAAGTGCCACTGTATCAATAACATTTGCTGTTATTACAACTTCATTTACGGGAACTGATGGTAAGACTGTTCTACATTTCTCTACATGTATCTAATACAGGAGAGTAGCTTTGTTAGTTTTTCATTTTGCTTCTTCTAAGTGAAATGTCTCCTTTATACTGTTTGAGCTTTTCAATTTCTTGTTTATATAAAACATTAAAGTACTGTAATTGAATCCAAGAAATGTTCTTTTGGTCTTGCCACAAAGGAGTTAGGCAAATTCAGACCTTGCTATTAACAATAAATTAGAGTATCAGCAAGTTACCAAGTAATGGTGCTACAACGCATCTTTCACGTTTAACTTAATTAAACGAGTTTGTCAGTACAGACTACAAAGTTTGGACCAATTTCATCACATCTCATCTGTTATATTCATTTTATTTTTCAATGTTGTACAATTAATACAGCATTACAACATATTATGGAATGAATAGAAATTGTTACAGTAACATTATGAAGAACGTTATTGCACACTTATTATAAATATTACAAAAATACTGTACAACATATGTAATTCAACAGTTGCACCTGAACTGTAAGTACTTAGTTTTTACCTACCCATGCAGATTACGTCAACACGCCTATTAAATTATGCATATACATTGTTATTTTCTTTAGTTTATTTTAGAATTTTACTAAACAGACACATCTTGTATTCTATTCTGAATGAACAGAGCTGCAAGAGATATTATAAAATTTCTCCACTTTGTTAAATTATTTTTTTCATTGAAACCAATAACTATATAATTACATTTAAAATTTACCACTTTCACTAATTTCACAAAAGTATTTTAATTTGTGGACGATATTGCAGCGGCTTGCTCTGCATGCTCAAGTCGTGATAGTATCCACCTTTCTAAGGCTTGTTCTTTTCCGGTACTTCCAATTATTCCAACAGTAGTTTTGGAATCTTTAAGTGATTGCTCCAATGCCACATCTGTCCACACTTCTACAAACTTATTGGAGGACCTGCTCACTCCATAACCATAGCCGTTACTAGAGGTAGTGAATATGTGACACACACGTGGTGCTGTTTTGGTAAAGCCGCCCGGTTTTGCAAATAGACATGTAACCATCGTGAATAATTCAAAGAAGTACCAAAGTAGTATTGTACCATTTTTCTTGTGATTGACAAATTTTCATGCCCACGAAGAAGTTCGTTCAGTCCCCGGGCTTCCGACTCAAATATATTACTGGTACACATGTGCGTGAATTTGGGTTTTTGAAAAAGCCCCTAAATGCGGGGTTCAGCCTTGATAAACTGCGACAAGAGTTCTATAAATCATGTACAAATTTCAAAAGACAAACAGTCGGAACTGTTCGCAAATATATAATGAACTGTTAGATCTTTTCAGTAACACTGTTGAACTGTCAAGATTCACACTACTAAAAAAATCCATAAAGATATACACTAACAATAGCTCAAAGCCTTTAGCTCATACAGTTTAAGGTGATCACTAGCCTGCAATACATCTTTTGTGGAGAACACCGCTAGCTCAGCCGCAAGCACACAAAAAGTTTAGACTGAGATGCAGGCAGGTGGCGCGCACTACTTATCGTTTTTGATGCAACGAGTAATAGAAAAGCTTATTATCTTACGACTATTAGAGACGGGTTTTAAATCGCCCCCTGTCAATATATCACAGTAGATGTTTGTATGTCATGGTTTCATCCAAGGTAATTCACTTAAGATTCACTGAGAGGTCTTACCTTTAACGCGTAAAAATCAGGCACAAGTCGAAAAACATCCAAAATTGTTATAATACAAAAATAAACAACTTTTGTGCATGTTCAAATACCTCTATGCTAACAAAGAAAAATGGATAAATGAATTAAGAAGCCAAAACCCTGGTTTATGTCCAGTTGAACAAATCTACATGTAAACTAGAATCGCCTTTTAGCAAAGTCCACACCTTAAGTTTGACACGCAGAGCTCATTGCGTCTGCAAGTTATGGACGTTTGAAAATTGGAAGAAAAAAAAAGATACAATCTCAATAGGTTGCACTTGCTGTGCAACCTAACTAGCGACAAATCCCGCTTACTAGCAAAATGTCACTGGCTTTATTAACAAAATTTATCTATGGAGTATAAATGCTGATTTATAAATAAAGTTCGTCTTTAATTGCTGCAGACATTTTACAAACACAGTAAAAAAAATGTTATTTTTTACAGCAAATTTTTATTTATGAAATTTTATCACTTTTTATGTAGCATACAAAGAGAGTTATAAATGCACGATTAAAAAAATAAATGAGAATTTACATATTAGTCAAATATGTAACCGAATAAGTAACAATTTATAGTATGAAATGACGTGTCAATCTTTAGATGTAATTCAAAAGTAGAGCTCATCATTTAGGGTACGTATTTTAAAAGTACATGTTATACCTCAGAAAACGTGACGCAGCGCATTCTCTACTCACCTGACAATATGGGCAACAGAGATATTCTTAACCTGCGTGAAATTCCCTACCTAGTGATACCAAAATGTGGAGAGATATACCAATGCTAAAACGAAAATGAAGTGTAGGCATGATTCGCTAATCTAATTCAAAATTAGTGCAGGTCAGGAAAATGAAAAAAATAACCATTTGCTTTGTGGGTACATCTTATCTCCTGAATAAAATGCTATAAAATGTAGCAAGTAATCTCCTTTAGGACCCCAAAACGTTCCCATTCCAGCGGAACCTCCTCGTATCACTTGAATCAACAACAAGTTTTTAGTCAATTAACCAATCACGACAGAAGGTTTCAAAACGATCACTGTCATTGTAATAAATTACACTGTCTGTGTCTACATTCATTTTTATTTGTTACTGGTGCTTTAAGTCAAACCAACAACACGTAATATAATATTAAATAATAATCAAATATACGTACATTTCACCAAAAACCGTTGAAGACAAATTAATCTGGAAAGTGACCAAATTATCCCGCAACCTGTTTGAAAATGCAAATGATTCCGTTTAACAAGCAATAACATTCGATTACCATAATTAATTTAAATGATTTTATCATGATTGAAACCTTATATTAATAAGGCCCACTATACCGCATATTATACAGACATAAATTGTATTAAATATGATATCACAATAAATTTAGTCAATATCTGATCATGAATCTCACATTTTTAAGCTAGAGAGCTTTCAAGTCTCATTTCGAGACCTTCATCAGTCCACCCTTTCTGTTTGTTCCATAATGTATAATTAAAGAATTGGATTTTTGCGATAAGGAAAAATTAAATATGCACTAGAACACATACAACAACAGTGAAAACGGGATGGTGACCTAATATGAAATAGCACATTTCAATTTTTTTCAATACGCAGTTTCTCACAAACAAAATGCTAAAACTATTGGACGACATTTAACGTTGTAATGCAGTATTCTCGTCAGATGTAGCTGCAAAGCGTTACACGAAATTTGGACATATGGTAGGTACTGCCGTTATTTGCATACGAATCACTCACCTGCAGTGTCCAGGCGTTCTAAACATTATCAGGTACATGAAATGTGTGTAACGTACACCTTCGTAGTTATACAATTCCAATCCCAATGCGTGTGTCACAAGTCCTCATTCAACGCCTCATACTTGCGGTCAGGGAAAGAAACATACTTTTAAATGAAATTTTCAAAAATCTGTCGTGTTAAATCCAAAGTAATTTTTTTTTAAATGATTATATGCAATCCTTTTTATATTAGCAATTATTTATAAACTTAATTTGCAACAACTGTTTAACCATTAATTTAAAAGTAAACTATTTTTTTACTTTAGTGACTAAAAACGAATTTTTATTACTCAAGTTTGTTATTCAGTTTGCATTTATTTGCGTTCCTAAAGTTTCATATCATAACATAAACGTCAATTATAATTACAGATATTATAAATATTCAATATATTAAGTTTACATTAACAATTTAGGCCAGGTGAACATCATCCATATGAGTTTAACCTTTTAAATTTAGTGCATGTATCGGGCTGATAAGAGAGCTTTAACAGTAATTCATATATAATACGCATATTGAAACTGAACTCAGTGTACTACAATGCACACAAAATGAAACAAGTTATGCTTGATTGCTGTATTTGATTTGAAAAGCTCGGGCTAAAAACACGACTTTCGACCATCACGAAATTAAAAGTATTTTTGGACAAGCAATAAGTGGTAGGGGATGTCTTACCATCACATGGACTGCTTCATTCCAAAACTGGCGACCGCTTGTATATTTTTTTAAATTGTAAAAAATGATTTAGTGGTATCACGTATACAAGATTGGAAAGTAATAATAGCAGTAGCAGTGCTTGGAACTGCAATACCATCAACTGGCGACAGTAACGAATGGGTACAAAGTGAGAATTTGAAAGAATAAAGCTAAAAATATTGACCTTACGTAAAGCTAACTATAGTGATCGTTTTAGATGCGGGAGGGTACCTATATTACACTGATTTGATTTTAACAAATATTTATACATATATGTATTTCGGTGACACAAATGCACACATTTTTCTAATTGAGAATGAGTGTAAAATGAGAAATTACAACTCCAAGAAAGGTATATATCATTTGACGATAAATATTTCTTAGAATTCTACATTTCCTAAATTTACATCCTCACGACCAATTATTTTAGCATTCACAATCCCACAAAGCTTACAACTTGGTATAACTAAGGACACAATTGATTTTCGCATCCACTTCTGTAGTAAATTCATGTAATTTAAATAATTATAAAAAGTTCCCAAACATTGCGCGAAGAAAATGGCCTGTTAAGCACTGAAGATTATTATGTGTACTGCTCCCAGTTAATTTTTCGCGCAGGCATGACCAGCAAAATTTTTTGCTATTCCACTATGTAGACTACCCCCAGGAAAATGCAACATGACAACTGACAAAATTCATATCTTTGCCCATAATCCCATCAAATTTTGGTTTATTTTAAAAAGCTAATATTAGTTTTAATCTCTTGTACAGTGATTTACCTTTCAAACAGAAACAAACAAAAAAGCCAGCGCCAAGGAGGAAAAAAGAAAAAAATCATAAATTTAAGGTTGACGGACTTCTTCCAGCACGGTCAGACCACTCCGCCACCACTGTGGTTACATCAATTGTGACCTTATGCCACTTACGCACGTATAGTACACATTCAGTATAAATAAATGAATTCTCTTTGTTTTTCTGTATGGGGCTGATCGTTGCATGCAATAAAATGTTGTTTTTTTAAGCCTGTACACCACGGACGTAGGTCGGATCGTCAATGTTTACATTTGAGGACGCCGTGATGGAAATGGCACATGTATTATATATATATAATAGGTCATTAAAGAGCCACTAGCGCATAGACAGCTTGCGTAAAAAACACCCATTGAATTGAAAGACATGCATGTTTTAGACCCTAATTATCAACCTCACTCAATAAAATCAGACCCTATCGCATATCCGAACTTTAATATTATAAACTATACCCTTTCATAGACCGAATTACGGTGGTGTACGGGTAGTGTAGAGGGCGCTACTGTTGCATGCATATTTACATGTCTGTCAAGCCTATTTTTATTAATAAATATTCACGAAACCGGGTTAGTAGAAATTAAGGATCTGATAATTAGGTTTGATCCTATTTATTTTTTCAAAATTATGTCTTATAATTTAAGCAATATTCATGCAGTATGCAAAATTCTGCTAAAATGGCTTAGCAGCACATTACGTATGAAGTAATATCCTTCATACGGGCCTTTATACGACTGTTTTTAAACAGTCGTATAAAGGCCCGTGAATAATACCAAAACCCATTGCCTTCAGATTATGACATGTGGATTGCTAGGATCACTGAACTAAATATCCTCATGTACATGTAGCCACGACTATAAACTTAATCTAATTTTATGACGAGTCTTGCTCTGGGTCCAATTTTCATGGTGAAAGTCTAGCGGAGAGGGGGATTCAGGCAGAAACTGCCACTGCCCCCTTGAAGAAAAATATTCTTGTTACTTTTGTTTGTCAAAAATTTCAGTTGTGAATAGGATATCAATTTCGACCTCTTAATATAAATAACTTATTTAACTTCTTTATGTGGCCATTTACGAGCATGATTACATACATTTTACATGAGTGGAATCCCTGGATTTACGCCGCGTTACGTACGTGCCCGGTTGGAAAAATACCGCTTTTCACGCATATCCCCACCCATCCTTTCTTCAAGTGAAATCTTTGGCACTTTCATTAACTAAGTTTCAAGACCCTATTTCGAGAAATTGTACGTATAGACAGGTACAAACTGCTAAATTCAAACAAAGCTAAATACTTCCTTTGGTTAAAATATGGCCTTAAGAGGGAAAATCAGGTAACGGGTAATGTAGATGTGATGAGTGGAATCATAATACAATTATTCTTCATTTGGTAATGCAACTATTATGATTGTCGAATGTAAAAAGTTATGATTTTAATTGATGCCTGCACCCATCCACCTCCACCCTGATAGCATGGTATAACCGTAAACATGACCATCGTATTTGAACCGGGTATGACATTTGGTATCATTTTAGAACAATGCAGAATGTATTAATAAATTACGAATTTAAATGAAGATGAGGGTGCATGACCTCAATATGACATCATGCTTTTATTTAAAAAAAAATGTACTTCCGTAATAATGATATCATAAATGGTAATTTATTCTGTATTATTTACTAATTACCACGCGATTGCTGCAATTAATCTTCTACGAAAACAAATATTTATAAAAAATCTTAAGTACACGGCTTCCAAAATGGTTTTGAAACTGCGTACTTTAATTTTTTTTTCATATTTTAGCGGCGAGTGTGTTAAATCTCTCCAAGGGATACTCTTTTTTTTAGATGGGGATATGCAGCCAAAAAAAAAATCGAATATACCCATATTCATCAATTCCTGGTGATTTTTCTCTTAAACATGGACCCATTTTTAAGCTTTCACTTGCAAAAGACCCTTGTCCGTTTCTGGGTTATTCGCTCGAGTGGTACAAATGCGACCCTATGCTGTACTAAAACCTAGGCCTAACACCAACCCATTTCACATTTCAATCTACGGATTTTTGATGGACACATTTTTAGATATTTTTCGATGGAAAATTGACTGACCTATTTGCTATATTCGTCATACATGTATTTTTTAAATGGTTAGAAGCACTCTTTTATACCACAAAAACTGTGATTGAAAAAAAATCAGAAAATTGAAACTAACGACGAATAGGAAAAAATAGATGTCAAAAAATATGTATTCGCCATGTGGCAATCAAGACGACTCATTGAATGATAACAGGGTGATAATCAGGATAATATACTCATGTGGTTATTCACAATTAAGATACTGCATAAATTTATATTGAATAGATTAGTTTAGTTACTTCCATCATTGTTGCTGCACTAATAATGCCTATTTAGCATTTTTAAAACATATTGGTGATTTATATGTAATTTATATCTTCTTCCGTGTTCCAGTACTCGGCAGATTCTATTAACTAGCTAGCTGTGTGTTGTTATATGAATTGTGGTTATAA
>JAOXYB010064979.1:0-10331 GCA_028565635.1 Phoronis ovalis
GGGTGGGTGGGTGGTAAAATCTATATGAACAATGTTCATATAGAATCGGTTTGTGAACTTTTGAGATGTTCCCTTAGAACCACCTTTGAATCGTCCAGGCAGCACTTTGTCTTCGCAGCTATAGACGTTAGATGACCTCTTGGGAACAAACATGTCGGCCATATTAGTCGGCCATATTAGAAGTAATCAAGTTCAAAAGTAAAACTGACCTGCACTTTGACATGTATTTGCCCTTTACCGAATATGAAGCTGATCGGGTAAAACTGAAGCTGTTATCGTGAGATAAAGGAAAGTGTTAAATATAACAATGATGACACAATCACTACGATTATATGCCCAGCCACTATGTGGATGGGCATAAAACCTAAAGCAGTTATTGTGAGATAAAAAAGTGTTATGCACAACAAAAAATGTCAAAGAATCCGAACGATATTTAACCAACTTCTCGCAGTCATTTAAAATGTCACCTAGCCTAATACACCTATCAACCTATGTTCTTCATGAATCTACACTTCATCTTTCTTGAAATGGGCACAGTCATGTGTCCTCTCTGCAACAAACATGGCCACCAGTCAGTCAAACAAAAATTGAAGAAGTAACTGTGAGAGAAAGAAGATTTGCATTGGCATTGGACCTATTTCTCAAGGTCAATTATACCCGAAAACCTATTGTCTTCGTGAATCTAGGTTCAAATCGTTCAGTCAGGGCTTCAACTGTCCTGAAATTGGCACAATGTGACGTGCCCTTCTGAGAGCAAACATGGCTACCATTCTGCCATAATGGAACTAACCAAGTTCAAAATTAAAAGACCTGCACTTTGACCTGTATTTACCTTGCAAATATGAAGCTGATCAAATAAAAACTGAAGCAGTTATTAATTGCTAGACAAAGAAAGTGTTACACATAACAAAAAATGTTAAAGATTCGCATCGGCATTTGACTCGTTTCTCAATATTAGTTTGAAATGTTACTTTGTGTCTTATATGTCAACAAACCCATGGCCTTCGTGAATACATCTTTGAATTGTTAACTTAATGTTTCATTTTTCTCAAAATGGGAGCAAAGTGACGTGCCCTCTCAAAAACAAACAACATGGCCACCATGCAGTCAAAGCTAGAATCAACCTGATCAAATGAAAGCTGAAGCAGTATCACAAAACGAAGAAAGTGTTACGCATGAGAACGACAACAAAACGACACATACAGGACAACTCTATGCCCATTATGTGAGATGGACATAAAATAAGATAGTTTGTGATTACATATAGGATGAAATTTAATAATAATAGTTGCAATATACAAACCTGCTTAAAATGAAAAACCTACAGCAGTGTACAACATTTTTTGTTTTGTTTATCCTCATATGTATTAACAGAAGCATGAATGCCCCGAGCCAGTGTCATTTCTTCCAATTTCAGCACATGGACACTATCAATCTGGGTCAGTTTGATGCAGTGTGTATATGCATTGATGTCGTCCTCCCATCCTGTCCCCTCCCTCAAACATTCTCCCGTACGTTTTCATATTCCATCCTGCTTCGTTAACATTGCCATGTACATTTATTTATCCATGTGCAAAAACATATTAATAAACAGCAATTCATGGTTATTAGTTTACAACTGGTAACTTACAATTTGCCGTGCTCCTTCTAAACTCTGTCCTAACTCATCACACTGACTTTTGTAATCAGCTCCAAGATGGCGCTCAATGTTTAAACTAGCCTAAAAAATATTTTAAGTAATTGTTAGAAATAGTTCTACAGAAGGTCTTCAATAGTAGAATGGGGACCGTGTCATTTTAGGCATATAAATAAATAGGAACTTTCTTATATGGCATTAGGAGCCAACTAGAGTCATGGTTACTACTGTACTACTGTACTGTATAGCTAGGTTGAATATAGCTCCGGCAAGCATTTTAATTAGCATTTTTTCTCTTTTCCTTCTCTTTTGTCCCCCGAGCCATGGCGACATCTCTATTTTAAAGTGGATATAGTTTCATACAAAGAGAGAGAAATCACAATTTGAAAAAATCATTTTTTAATCAAAAATTGAGGGAAAAGATTATATGCAAGCCTAGCAAGTCACACAGTTTTCTGTGTATTTCTCACTAATTCCACCTATTGGTCTGTTGTTAGGGTCACACAAAAGTTA
Organism: Phoronis ovalis; assembly: GCA_028565635.1. NCBI lineage: Eukaryota > Metazoa > Phoronida > Phoronidae > Phoronis > Phoronis ovalis. The sequence goes on from JAOXYB010064979.1 coordinate 2,150, forward strand.
ATTGGTGAAGACTGTACAAAAAATCGGGAGTAGGCATGAGACATGATTATCTTTATTTGTGACTCAACAGATGATTTTCCGCGAAGAGTTAGTCTATTTATTAGAAGACAATAAGTTATTATTGAGGTGGATGGGAAAATCAATGGTTTCCTTATGCCATATGGAAATAGTATTGGCAGTGATGTTATTTTATCTCTTCATATAACATTTTTACAATTGATTTTAAAACCTTGGCTAGTGGCAGTGACACTGAACTACAAAAATCGCCTGTGGTATAATGAAATGTAGCCTGTCTAGGCTAAAAGATGCTAGATGACAATTTTACTCTTATTTATTCACTTAGTACTATCAATAAATTAATCATTTTTAGTAATGAAAATAGAAATATATACAATTAGAATTTTTGAGCATTTTCTCTAAAGCATCAAAACTATTACTATTAAAATATATGTTATACACTACAGTTGAAACAATTATAATTTACATTCCCTTTAGGCAATTGGAGTAGAAACATGTCAGTTTGGAAAAAATATATAAGGATAACACAAACTTTATTCAGACTGAGCCTAGAAAAATGTGAAAGTTGAAGGTCAATGTCCATCAAGGTGCTCATCAAGTAAGCATTGTCATAAACCTAGGTGCAACATTTGGAATGCTGGTGTATCTTGAACGGTTACAATGTTATACCCTAAAATCAATGAAGCATATTTTTTTGTTTATCAATAATAAGAAAATAACCAAATGTGGTTGCATATTATTCATCCTCTAGTAGGGGTACATACAAGTCCCCAAAATTTTGTTGTGTGTCCATGTGTCATCTATAAGCATACATTAGTGTATCTCATGTCAGTTTAAAAATAACTAATTGCATCCCGCATCACTATTAGCCATATCAGTGTGAATCATGCGTTACTTTTTTAGTATTTTTCTGATAATATAATAAATATATATTGTATGTTCATATTACGCTATTTTTACACCTTGGCTAACATTAACCACTACTGTCTAAAAGGCATTGTTAACTATTTTTTTACAGGGTAATGTTCTCGATTTTGAGGAAATTGACCCAAAAATATGAAATTTATATTCACAAACAAAATGCTACTTTGGGGATCTTTAAATAATTTTTCTCATAAAACCACTTAAAATGGAATTTTCTTAAGCGGTATTAAATTATAGAAAACAAGACATTTGTCATGTCTATAATGCCCATCCAATGTTTAGGATTATATTTTTTTTAAAACATTATTGATTTTTTACATTAGAAAACAATAGAATACATCATGCATTATAATCTGGTTTATCATTGTGGAGTACTCTTATTCAAAATGACTGTGTCATGTCTGCTGTTTGATGCATTACCCACGGGGGAGAACTGACCATATTTTTAGATGGGTATGTACAGCCCAAACTCAAAATATCCCCCCATTTTTAAGGATCTTGGTCTCAAAATTGACCAATTTTTTAAGGTTTTTTCTTGAATAGTTCCCTGGAATTGCTACTTTTAAATAAAATCAGAAAAAAACACATATTTTTAGGGTTTGTTGAAAAATGGACCAATTTCTATGGGCATTTCTATGAAAAATCAATCCATTTTTAGGGATTAATTTGAAAAAGTGACCAATTTGGGCTACCAACCTATGGTCTTCTTAGAACCACCTTTGAATCGTCCAAGTAGCGCTTTGTCTTTGCAGCTATAAACGCAAAGTGACATGCCTTCTCAGGAACAAATATGGCCACCAGTCAGCCATGTTGGAAGTAAATGTGGGTCAATATTATACCTAACCTGTACTTACTCTGTACTGAATATGGAGCTGATAGACACAAAAAGTGTTACGCTCGGTAGAAAATGTCGAAGATTTATACCAGCATTTGACCTATTTGTCAAGGTCATTTTAAAATATCATCTAGCCTATTACTCCCACCAACCCATGGCTCTCCTAGAAGCACCTCTGAATCTTCCAGGCAGCGCTTCATCTTCACTGCGATAGATGCAACGTTATGTGCCCTCTTGGGAACAATCATGGCCGCCAAAATTGCACATACCCTGTACTGGTACCTGTACTTACTCTGCACCAAATAAAAAGCTGATCGGATAAAAACTAAAACTGTTATTATAACGTGCTCTTTCAGGAACAAACATGGCTGCCAGTCGGCCATATTGGAAGTAATCGGGGTCAATATTACATATAATATGTACTTTGAGCTGTATTTATTCTGTACAGAATATGGAGGTAATCGGATAAAGCTGAAGCAGTTATTGTGAGGCAATAAAAGTGTTACGCATGGCAAGCAAAAAATGTCGAAAATTCGTAACGGCATTTGACCTACTTGTCAAGGTCATTTTAAAATGTCACCTAGTCTATTACGCCCACCAACCTATAGTCTTCCTAGAACCACCTGTGAATCGTTAAGGTATTATTATGATGTGCAATCTTGTGAACCAATATGGCCACCAGTCGGCCATGTTGGAAGTAATCCAGGTCAAAATTACATATAATCTGTACTTTGTCCTGTACTTACTTTGTACCGAATATGGAGCACATTGGTTAAAAACTGACGCAGTTATTGTGAGACAAAGAAAGTGTTACACATGGTAAAAAATGTTGAAGCATCGTACTGGTATTTGATCTACTTGTCAAGGTCATTTTAAAATGTCACCTAGCCTATTACGCCCACCAACCTATATAGTCTTCCTAGAACCACCTTTGAATCGTCCAGGTAAGGCTTTGTCTTCGCAGCTATAAACGCAATGTAACGTACCCTCTCGATAACAAACATGGCTGCCAATTGGCCATACTGAAAGTAAGCCAGGTCAAAATTACACATAGCATGTACTGGAACCTGCACTTACTATGTGCCGAATATGGAACTGATTGGATAAAACTGAAGTTGTCACCAGTTGGCCATGTTGGAATTAATCTGGGTCAATATTACATATAACCTGTACTCTGTCCTGTACTTACTTTATTCCGAATATGGAGCTGATCGGATAAAAACTAAAGCAGTTATTACCAGACAAAGAAAGTGTTATCCACGGTAAAAAATGTCAAAATATAGTACCGGCATTTGACTACTTGTCAAAGTCATTTTAAAATGTAAACTAGCTTATAATGCCCACCACCTATGGGTTTCCTAGAACCACCTTCGAATCATCCAGGTAGCGCTTCGTCTTCATGGCTATAGATGCAATGTTACGTGCCCTCTCTGGAACAAACATGGCCCACAGTCGGCCATATTGGAAGTAATCTGCATCAATATGATACATAACCTGTTCTTATTCTGTACCGAATAATATGGAGCTAATCAGATAAAAACTTAAGCAGTTATTGCAAGATAAAGAAAGTGTTACGCACATCAAAAAATGTCAAAGATTCGTAACGACATTTGACCTACTTGTCAAGGTCATTTTAAAATATCACCTAGACTATTATGCCCACCAAGCTATGGTCTTTCTGGAACCACCTTTGAATCGTCCAAGCAGTGCTTCATCTTCGAGGCTATAAACGCAACGTTACGTGCCCTCTCGGGAACAAACATGGCCACCAGTCAGCCATATTGGAAATAATCTAGGTCCAAATTATGCATAGCATGTACCACGACCTGGGCATACTCTGTGCCGAATATGAAACTGACCGGATAAAAACTGAAGATGTTATTACGACATGCAATCTCACAAACCAACATGGCCACCAGTCAGCCATGTTGGAAGTAATCCGGGTCAATATTATACATAGCCTGTACTTTGACCTGTACTTACTCCGTACCGAATATGGAGCCGATCAGATAAAAACTAAAGCAGTTATTATCAGACAAAGAAAGTGTTACCCCCACAAAAAATGTCCATGAATCGTTTTGGCATTTGACCTACATGTCAAGGTCATTTCAAAATGTCACCTAGCCTATTACGCCCACCAACCTATGGATTTCCTAGAACCATACATAAAATCGTCCTCACGGCTATAGACGTAACGTTACGTGCCCTCTCGGGAACAAACATGGTTGCCAGTCGGCCATATTGGAAGTAATACATATTAATATTACACATAACCTGTACTTTGACCAGTACTTATTCTGTACCAAATATGGAGCTAATTGGATAAAAACTGAAGCAGTTATTGCGAGACAAAGAAAGTGTTACACACGGCAAAAAATGTCGAAGTTTTGTAATGGCATTTGACCTACTTGTCAAAGTCATTTTAACATGTCACCTAGCCTATTACGCCCACCAACCTATAGTCTTCCTAGATCCACCTATGAATCATCTAGGTAGGGCTTTGTCTTCGCGGCTATAAATGCAATGTTACGTGCCCTCTCGACAACAAACATGGCTACCAGTCGGCCATATTGGAAGTAATCTAGCTCAAAAGTACACATACTGCGACCTGGACTTACTCTGTGCCAAATATGAAACTGATCAGATACAAACTGAAGGTGTTATTATGATGTGCAATCTCGCAAACCAACATGGCCACCAGTTGGCCATGTTGGAAGTAATCTGGGTCAATATTACATATAACCTGTATTTTGTCCTGTACTTACTGTGTATCGAATATGTAGCTGATCGGATAAAAACTAAAGCAGTTATTGCGAGACAAACAAAATGTTACGCATGGCAAAAAATGTCCAAGAATCGTTGCAGCATTTGACCTACTTGTCAAGGTCATTTTAAAATGTCACCTAGCCTATTACGCCCACCGGTCTATGGCCTTCCTAGAACCACCTTTGAATCATCCAGGCAACGCTTCGTCGTCGCGGCTATAGACGTAACGTTATGTGCCCGCTCAGGAACAAACATGGCTGCCAGTTGGCCATATTGGAAGTAATCAAGAAAAGTAAAACAGACCTGTACTTTGACCTGTATTTACCCTGTACCGAATATGAAGCTGATCGAGTAGAAACTGAAGCTGTTATCGCAAGACAAAGAAAGTGTTACATACGACGACGACGCCTTCGCTACGACTATATGACCAGCCACTATGTGGATGGGAATAAAAATACTGAAATTTTTCTGGCTCAATTTTAAATCTTAAACTGTTTTTACTTTATTTATTGCAAGAAAATGTGTTCCAAAATGACTTTTGTGCTCTCCTCAATTATTTATGCTTTTAAATTAGTACAAAAACTGCATTCATTTACTGTTTGTTGGGCGTTTGATGTGAAATTGTGGTTCTAGATATATAAGTTAAATTTTAATTTACCATGTAAATTCTTATCAAAATCTATTTATTTGATTAACCACTTATAATTATTCTAATGCACATGTTAATTTTGCTTATTAGGCAAAATCTAATTTTACTGCTCCTCAAAAGAATTCTTAATCAATTTGGAGAATCAGTCAGTGAAGAATGCTTCTGAGACTAATAAAATCATTGTAGAAACCAGTATATAAAACATTTTATATTGCTGACAATTTCAATAAGCCTGTGCTCCCTGTCTAGCACACTGTCATCTAAGCCTATGGATTGTAAATATTTTTAGATGTGCAGATTGTCTCTTATACACACATTGACATGCCAAATGGTGACTTCTTACTCTTAGAAATCAGCTTTCAAAACTAAAACTATGCAAACATAAGTAAGGAAATGTTTTAAAGTTTTAGCAATCTCCAACAACTGTCAAGGACCAGCTTAACAGTTTTCCATTTTCTTTCCCGAAGTTTTCCATGAATGAAATCCCCTATTAAAATCTTATTTCTACAAGCTAACATATAATTGTTAACATGCGTGGTGGCATTATAATTCAAGACGATCCAAATGGTATTCACTCTGATTAATAACAATTAAATTCTCCTTGAAGAAAGATAAAAACTTAATACATTTCTTCCTGCATTTAATCAGATGGCATTGTAACATATAAGTTTGAACAGTGCACGGGCTAAGGTCGATCCTCATTTTTGAATGGATAAAATCTTTCATAATTAGCTATGTTAGCATGGATTCCTGTATGTTTGAACTACACCAATGATATCGATGCAATATGCTTGTGGATTGAGGAGGACAATTATTCAGCTTCCTGAGAAAAAATGGCTGAAATATGCATCTTTTGATGGCTAATTTAAATATAATCTTTGGAGTGACCATCAAAACTAAAGACTGTTGAATTTTGCCGAGGGCTGAACTTTTAAAAACAAAAAATACGGTCTTCAAAAAGACTTGGCGACAGGTTTCTTACAGATAATAGAAATAATTTACAATAAAAATGTTACAATACAATTGATATCAATTGTGATGTTTTGTGTAATTGTAACGACTTGTTACTATCTATGTACTGGATTTTTAACTTCATATTCTTCTAAGCATGTTGCCTGTCCGGGTCATCTCAGTCTTAAACAAGGATAGCCAAGTCACTTGATAATTCATGATTTGTTTCAAATTTATTTACATGCTAACTTACAGATGGCAGAGCAATGAACCGTTATACTTTTTTGAATACCCCGAATCTTTCAAATAATTTATTGATCTGCCAATTTTCACTAAGCTTTATGCCATCATGGTACTTGAGGTATGACATCCATTGCTGACCTGGAGGTCAAAAGGTCACTTGAATGTCAAAGGTCAAATTTATTAAAAATGTTACAAAATGATTAGGTTACAATGACCTTTGAGAATATATAGGTATTAAAAGGTGAAATGTATTTTAAGCATATTTTCAATTAATTTTATGGAGGAAACATGCTGCAAGTCATAACGTACCGTATTTTCTCAAATAATCGCCCTGGGCGATTATTTAATAAAAAAGCTTTTACGGGGGGCAATTATTAGAGGGGGGCGATTAATAGAGAGGGGGAGATTATTAACTTCTATATACTCTTGGCATGAATATTTAAGATTTTTAAATTCTATAGTTTACGATACATAAGGGAGTTTATCAAACAAACTAATATTATTGGAGATGTTTAATGCTGATTCCGAAGTTTGCTTTGCGAGCCAAATAAGGACTTATTAAAGATAATTTGGGGGAATATTACTAATAAATACACATCAACCAAAAAAGAGCTAATCAACTAACTACACATAATAATGAATTAAAATGTGATTATCTCACATTAATTCAAATGGGTCTTCAACTCAAATTGCCACCCCCCGGGGCGACTATTAGAGAGGGGGCGATTATTGATTTATTTTAGTCACCAGAGGGGGCGATTATTAGAGGGGGGCAATTATTAAAGCAGGGGGCAATTATTAGAGAAAATACGGTATAGTTAAACAGGCTTGTAATTTAACAAATCACAGCCTCAGAGTCAGAAGAGTTGATCTTTAGAGAGGTCAAAACTTCAAAGTCACAAAATGGCATAAAATTTTCAAAAAGCAGTTTTTTATGCATTTAAAGGTCGTCACAAGATTAAGGGGGCATTTTGAAATCAAAAATTCTGAAAGGAACAAATTTCTAATATTTGCTGAAAAGGTCAAAAATGATGTCAAAAGGTAATTTAGAGGCCATGTTATGTTCATAAAAGCAAATAGCAGCAACTTTGCCTTTGCAAAAAGGCTATCTAGTTTTAATTACGGACCCACCTTCATCGTCAGATCATGCCTATGGCTAGGACCACAAATCTCATGTTTGACATGTTTTCATCCAGTCTATTGAATTGTTTTTGCATATTCAAGAATTAATTATAATTGCTAAAAAATATTATTTTCATCTCACTGACATTGGTATATTTAAGGTGTGCTAAAACGCATAGCAAATTTCCTGAAATAAATAATAAATATAGTTCAGTAAATTGCTGGAAGTAAATAATACATATACTGTATTATATTATAAATTGCTGTTATACCTAAGAAAGTCCCCAAACCATTGCTCTTGGTATTTTAAATATAAATTAAATGTAGTATTCATATTGTCATTCCCGCCCTCCTTATTAGTGAAAAAACAAGACATTTGTCATGTCTAATGCCCATCCAATGTGTAGGAATTTTTTTAACATTATTGTTTTTTTACATTAGAAAAGAATATAATACATCAAGCATTATAATCTGGTTTATCATTGTGGGGTACTCTTCAAAATGACTGTTTCTGCTGTCTGATGCATTACCCCCGGGGGAGAACTAACCATATTTTTAGATGGATATGTGCAGCCAAACTCAAAATATCCAGGAACATCAAGTTAGCAGATAGCAGATAGCAGATGAAAACGTCAAGTTAGCAGATAGCAGATATCTGCTAGAAATCATCTGCA
>JAOXYB010064990.1:0-10331 GCA_028565635.1 Phoronis ovalis
TGTTGTTTGGAAGTTTCACTTCGTTAGGGTAATCGTTAAAATTTCACTTCGTTAGGGGTGCAAATACGGTCAAGAAAGCTTAATATGTTTACCAGAATGTGTATTCCCCGTCATATGAAAGTTACTTCTTGAATTGATATGCTATTTTGAGAATGACCTTTTAAAACACGGCACGATTGGTCAGGTCAGGATTCAGGTATCACGTGATCTACTTCCTTAGTTGTGTATTTTTTCAAAAAAGCACTTCCTTAGGGGTGTATTTTAAAAAAAAATCACTTCCTTAGGGGTATATTTTTGCAGAATTTCACTTCGTTAGGGGCTTTTTTGAAAAGTCATGTTGGAACATGGGTACCCACTTTCAGGTTGACCACCCCCCCCGGAGGTTCCCCTCAGGACTTTTTAGTTATTAAAAATAAATAAATGTATTAAACGATGTAAAAAAAACTGAACCATTGGTAATTATTTTTTGCTTCAGAAAATACACTCTTTATAAATTGCACCAGATTAAACCCTTTCGTAGACAAAACCTTGAATATAACCTTATATTTATAATAAATTGTTAGTTTAATAAATAAGCATATATTTGGTCAGATAAGCATACTCTTGGTAAATAGGTAAATAGCCGATTAGGATGAGACACATATAATGGTACGACTCATATATATTATATGGCTCAAACTCAACAAGAAGTGCTATTGACTCTCAAGCCCAACTTAACTGGACCAATTCTCATGTGCATTGATACCTTGGCAACAACTGGACTACCAGGATTGTCATTAGATGAAGCTTGTTGAAGGATCACGGCAGTTGTTTTTATGCAGTGTTTAATGTCTACTTGACATATTAGATACTTGCACAAGTACTATCTTTATCCATCAATAAAACTTCATGATTGGTCACATACAAAGTCATGTTATAGTCTTGACTTGTAAATCCCTAATCTTGTCCTAGCTGTTATCATAGGTTTTGTTAACTAGTATCATGAGGAAAAAATAAGGAAAACATCAAAATTTAGTATAATTATTAATACTTAATTTTGCTTTTACTGAAATCAATGTATTACTTTATTTTTTCGAGTTGTGTGTTCAGTATGAACTTGAGCTGAATGACACATGCACTGAATGACGCACGGGTGAAGCTTGACATACTAGGCATGCAGTTACCTGTTATTTAGAAACATAATGTCTCAGGTTTCAAGAAAATAAACTTGACTATTCATTATTCTTTTCTGTTTTTATAGCCAGATGTGGCCTCGTAATCCCAGGCTAGTAATCCCTGTAGTCCACTCGTTAACTGATTTATTTATAGTGGAGGGAATACGTAATATATAACAAATCTTGATCCTTCATCAGCGATGGATCATTAGATTATTTGTGTTTTCACGCTGTTATAGTTTTTCTTAAGTCAGAGAATAATGATACTATATATAGCTATGTGTTCGATTCCAACGGTGCAAGATTTTTATTGTGCAACCTTGTATCTCGAGTATCTCAGGTTTTTGGACCTCAACATTATGTCAGTGTCACATGATTTTACGAAATAACGTTCATACAGTAGAAAAAAATAAGCAATATTGTATTATATTTCATTATATCGTGTTACTTAAATAACAAATGTTATTCATAATTATTATTGTGATTTATGGTTATATGGCTGATTTATTCATCCATAATTCTTGGAAAATCAATCAATATCCTGTTGTTTTTTCAATATCCTCCATTTTCCCTTTTGTTTTTTTATTGGTTTTTTTTTTTTGCTGAAAGGTCTAATTGTTTGGGCTTGTACACTAAGTAAAGTCTATAATACATGTTTGCGTCATAAAATATGTTCGATTACAGCTACGGATTCCCTGTATTGATCCTTACACGGGTCAGAGTAAGCAATTCACCGTCACCTTTTGTCTGCACCAGATTTCGCCCTTTTTAATATGACACTAAAAAACTGGGTCATATGTATACAGAAACATGATTGAAGCAGAACTGTTGATTATAACAAAATAAAAGGGACAGTAGAAGTAATATCAAAAATATCTTTTATGTGAGTTTATGAACACTTTTAATAATATCTTCATCACTATCAGATGTAATGTTGGCATACAGAGAAAGAGGAAATTATATAAACTCCGACAATTTGGCATTTGATATCTTAATGACTTAAGAAAATTAAATATAATAATTCAAAAAAGAAAAATGTATTAGTTTAGACTAAATTCAAATGTTGGAAGTGTAAAACTGTGCATTTGAAAGAATGTAAAAAAGTGTACACTTAATAGTTTTTCACTCAATTAACTGGTAAGATATTTTGGAATGAGTTTTTAGTCACCTTTTGAAGAAATATATTGTAAAAAATATTTCTCATACACTGTGATTTCAATTGAATATTGTCTACAAATTTTACACCAATTCCAGCAATTTTTATGTATAACTGATGTTAATCTTTAATATAATCATCTCTCGTGGCAATAAACCACCAGTCAAATCAATGATTTTAATGATAATCTTATCATTTGTTTAATGTTTATTTATACGGTATATAGTATAGTATAGACTCCATAGATTACAAACCCTGTGTGTTAAACAGCTCGGAGTACTTCAGAAAAAATCACATAAATTATATATAATAATGAATGCATGTTTCTGGGACTAATCATTATGTAACACAGCAATCAGGTAATTACTACCAGGCGCTGTCAGATTTCCATTGTACAAGTGTTAGTAATATAGTTTTATAATTAAAAGTGTCTGAATTTAAGTCAGACATCTCACACATTGCTGTTCAGTGTGTGAGGAGTACAGGTAACATGTATATTCATATAGTCATAGTGTTTGGATGAGAGCTTTAAAAGGTATGTTTTTATAATTTATTGTCTTGCTACACGTCATGTTTTTTTTAAATGTCACTAGGATTTTGTTTTATATTCATAAGTATTTAAGGATTATTTGATCAGCAAACATAAATATGGAATCCATATATGGATTGGTTTTTTTCCCCGGTTAATTCTGTATTTTTTAACATTAAATCAGAGTTAAATGTAAAAAAATACATTTTTAATTTGAACAATTGGTGAAGGCAAATCCAAAGGAAACTGAAAGCTGGAACATAAATTTGATGAATGCCCAATTAAGGAGTTAAAATTGCAATTTGTATTTATTTTATAGCAAAGCAGAAATTCGAAAATCTCAGATACTGTTGTGTTGATATATACCTAATGACTATTCAAATATGCACATTCATTTGTCAACCAAATAGGTTAAGAGTTTGTAAATTTCTATTATCTGCATTTTCAAAAATTTAGTAACCCTAGTAACAATCACATGTTTCTTTTATTTGTTTTTAAACTATGTATATTATGTGTATGGGGACGTGGCACTCTACTGCGACACTTTTATGCATAAAAATTCTTGCATGAATTTCCCATTTCAATAGTCACTGAAAAATCCCGAATCATAAGACAAATTTAAACTAGAAGAAACCTAAAAATATTCATTGCATTTAATTGTAATTCCCGGCATTCAAAACCTAAAAACCAAAGTCTCTTTTTCCGTGAAAAACTCTAAAACCAGGTAGATATTTTGACACTTGAACTGAAGACCCCATCTGAAAATACCCACGGGACTTATCTTTTCATTTCTCTATGAAATGTTATCTTACAGCATGAAGTGCAGTAAGCTGTGTTATGTGTTTAATGTTCATTAATCCTGATATACATGAATATATACACATGAACATTAATTGACACTCATCACACACACTGACTCTTTATAATGCTGATTGGTGTTTTATGGTTCATGTAGGTGTATGATCACCAGCTGGTATGAACATCCTATTCAGGCACACATGTCTTAATATGTTTTAATATATACGTATTGAATTACTATATGTATTGAATTACTATATTTATCGTATGATTTAATGTTTACAGCAATTGGATTACTCCTACCTGCATCATACACAGAACTTCACAGTGTACATACTTGATTCGATATAATAATGAGAGTCATCTACCAGCATACTCAAGTCATTATTAGCTTATGTCTTGAAACATTATTTTCCCTTAACAATGTTATGGGGGGGGGGGTACTCAAGGTTTTTTAATACAGGGATGTGCCGCGGAACCCAATCCAAATTTTTTATATATAAAGGTAGCAATCCAAAATTTTAAAATATTTGAGTAGCAATCCATTTTTACGCAAACTGACTCACTGATACAAACGAAATTCCAAAAATCGTTTTACGGATAAAAATGTGAACACTGTCTTTAAGGATGTAATTTTAGGATGATGTGCATGTGATGAAATTATTTCAAAGATGAGATTATTTCTGGTTGTAGTACGTACCATACTGTAATAGTTGACAAGCAGGTCTATAAGGTGTGGATGTGTGATCCACATGCAGTAATTTCTTTGTGTGACTGACCAACATACTGGTATGTAGAAGGTTAAGTAAGACAGCACAGCAGGTTATACCCACTAGTGCAGGGGTTTTCATTCTAATGTAAATATAATTGTAATAACCTACTACAATACCCTGTCACACAAACCTAAAATTAATCCAAATTATTTGCCATAAGCAAGGGTAGCAATTCAAATTTTTGAATTTCCTTACGGTAGGAATCCAAAAAAAATACGGTAAAAAGTATACAATCCAAATCCAAAATTTTCAACTGGGCTGCACACCCCCACCAAAAATACCTTGAGTCCCCCCCCCGGGCACTGTTATTAAAAAAGAGTGAGGTCAGAATCTCTGTACACAGCAACAAGAATGGCGTATGACCATGATTATACTGTTGATCAAGAATATTTTGCAGGTAATTCTATCTATTTGAATCTTTGTTTCCCAGGTTCTAGGTGGATGTAACCATGGATACTAGTGCTCACAACAGCCCAGGTAAATTGTGTTTTGAGCTGTGTTTTTTCTGGATGTTTGACTTATTTCTGTTGTTGCTTTTTCTGATATATTTTTTTCAATGTCGTACAGTATTTGGTGGCTTTACTACCATTTGCAATGAAATGCGTCTCCGTGACTATATATTGTATTGTGTCACGGTATATTGTATTGTGGTCTTGGTCCAGATGGACTTAGTTTGGTAATCCCTTTGCAGCATGCATAATTCTTTATAAAATTTTATGTATGACGTCACAAACAAAATAGCACAATACTAGAAAGTCGCACCTTGTTGCAAATGCACTAACATTTAATAGCTATACATCCCCAGTATCATAACAACAGGAGGGCTGCTTTCAAGACAGCTTGCAGTTTTCAGGTGAACTTGTCCGGAACTTATAAAAATATGGTAATTTGCCGACATTTCTTATACTTATCTTGGACATCTTGGTTAAAAAGTGTGCTCATCCTTGTCAGAAATAAGTGAATTTCTGTAGATTGTGGGAATTTACAAACTTGTTTGTAAGAAATATATTACTGTGACAGAAAAAAGGCTTGCAGGTGTTGTCGGTAACAGCCATTTATGGGTATTGCATTTAGCTTTTAGTAATATTTGTGTGTTAATTGTGGTTTGGTTTGATGCTGTTATTTAATTATTTAGCAAGTGACTTTAAATTCACTAATAATCAGGGAAGCCAACAGAATATTATTTCTCATAAGAACCGTGCATTCTTTTTGCGGTGCATGGTTCCAAATGTGTTGCTTTTGGTGATAAAGGTATATGAAGCTATATTTATATACAGTCTATATTGATGAAGAACATTTTATGAAACGGAATAAATCGACCAGTTCTGTAGGAATTTTTACTGAATATATTACATATTTGTCACATGATTATAAGAATTCTCAGTTTACCTTTTAATGTTTTTGACAGGATTGCATTTTCATCAGTAATATTAACTCAAAAGTAGAATCAATAAACTTTACCAATATAACAATAAAAATGACTATGATTAGTCTGGAGTGGCTAGATGCTATGTTTGCTATCTATTAGCAAAATAAACCTTTTTCCATTAAATTAAAACTGTTCCATGATTAATTTTACAGATAAACATTAAACTATCTAGTCTAGTTATAGTACTATAGACAGTGATCGACATAAGACCTATATTGTGTTGCTACATTTTGATAAGCAGCAGATGCTTTTCTTTGGGCCGCCATTACTAACCGCTGTGTACCTCTGCATGCAGTTGGTGGTGCATAATATCATCTAATATATACAGGATGTACTCAGTATATTATGTTTGGTTTTTGATACTGAAAATATTAATATTTTTTAATGTAACTCTGTATAAAGTGCTAGATGACATCGAATTTATTATGGCTTCAGATCCTGTTAAATCAAAATTAATTATAGTTCTTATGATTAGAGAACTCTACATGTACTTCATCAGTGATTGTGATGTATTACTGAGGGAATTGTTATTAAAATGTCAGAGGTATATATCTCATTGATTTTCGACATCACAACTAAAAATCCCTGTGGAGTAATTTAGCAAAAGCTAGTGTGATTCTGAGAACCAATTAATATGCAATAGGCAATGTATACATTTACGAATCAAATGTGCTTCGTGAGCACTAGTATCCACGGTTACATCCACCTAGAACCTGGGAAACAAAGATACAAACAATATATATTATGGAGTAGACTTGCTCAAGTCCCTATGAACTTAAAAAAAAAAAAAAAATGTTTCTCTTTTTTATGTGTTTTACATCAGTGTTTTTAACTATCTCGAACAATTTTTTTTTTTCTATCATATATATGTTGAGTGTTAGCCGTCAACACCCAACATATATATATATATATGATAGTAAAAAAAATAAATTTTGAGATAATTAAAAACACTGATGTAAAAGACATAAAAAAGAGAATTAAACATAATTTTTTTTTTTTTTTTTTATGTTCACAAGGACTTGAGCAAGTCTAACAATTCTACTGCATTCTTCTACTGCAGATTTGCTGCCTGTAGCAGTAGATTTCTAGCATGATGCTTTTCAACAGGTATCCCCTCTACTGGAAGTCTACTGCCTTTAAGACAGTAAATTTGTAATTGAAGAATGCAGTAGAATTACAGTAGAAAAATGCTGTAGAATAGCAGTTACTTTGTAGAAAAAAATGCAGTTGAATCACACTAGACAAATGCAGTGGTATAACTGTACAGTAGATTTCAGCCTCATGAATAATGAAATTCAATAATGCAGATTTTTCATAGATATAGATAGTATAGTGTTGCAAATTTGCAGCAAACATGAAAGCAGTAGAAAGCTAGGAAGAATAACAGGACTCGCACACTACATGCCAACATTACTGCTTAAGTTCCAATTATATATGTGTCCCATATGTATATTTACCAATTCATACCAGGTCTACGTAATTACAATATTCTTTTTAAAATTGTGAAAAATAAAACAATCAAATAACTTTAATGTAAGAAAAAATAATAAAAAACAATGTTTTTTATCTGCGTCTTGCTTTAAAAAAATATCAGTTTGGATTTAAAGAAAAAGTGCGAGTAGCGAGCATTGTCTTTTGGCTACCATCTTTATGCTCTTTTTTCTAATTTGCTTGTTAATTTTTCTTGTTAAGTGCGAGCAGCGAGCATTGCCGAGTTTTCCCTTTGGGGGGTACCCCCTACGCCCTCCTATATGTTGCAGTAATACAGTAGACATAAACATTGTTCCAAATTAAAGCAGTAGAACGGCAACAGACATTTTAAAATTGACGTTACAGCAGCAGAGTTGCAGTAAACTAAGCAGCTTTGGTCAATTTGGCATAAGGTCAGAATTGATGTAACCGCAAAGGAAGTAGTCCGTCAACCTTAAATTTATGATTTTTCTTTTTTCCTCCTTGGCGATGGCTTTTTTGTTTTGTTCTGTTTGAAAGGGATATCACTGTATAAGAGATTGAAACTAGTATTAGCTAAAAATTCGATAGAATTATTTGAGCTAGGGCAAAGCTATGAGTTTTGCCAATTGTATGGGGGTAGTCTACGTAGTGGCGAAAAATGTTGGTGGTCATTCCTGCACGAAAAATTAACTGGGAGTAGTATACATAATAATCTTTAGTTCTTAACAGGCAATTTTCTTCTAGTAATGTTTGGGAATTTTTTATAATGACTTGGGTTACATGAAATTACTATAGAAGCGAATGTGAAACTCCCGGGGGGTTCACTTAAAAAAAATTTGGGTACCTTTGCTTGTCCAAAAAAACCGGGGTAAGAGGTACCTTTTTCGCCGTTCGACGGGGTTTCTGGGAACCCCGTTTAGGGGTCGATTTTGGCGGAAAACCACAGTTAGGGGTATGTTTTTGGCAAATGTAACTTCCCGTTTAGGGGTTGGTTTTTCACGTACACCTCTCGTTTAGGGTCCTTTTTTCAGTGGGAGCAGCGAGCATACCCTTTGGCGACCATTTTGCAATTTTTTTAAAATTTAGTGTATTATTTTGTTTTGACGACTTTTTTTTTGTTGTCGATTTTTTTGGGAACTGTTTTTTTTTTTGGTTGTTAATTTTTCAGATAAAACTTCCCGTTTAGGGGTACCTTTTTCAGCAAAATCCCCCGGTTAGGGGTGATATTTTGATCCATCCACTTCCCGTTTAGGGGCTTATTTTGCACTCTACGGACGAGCATGGGTACCCGACTTTCTTTCAAGTGAGCCCCTCGGGGGAAACTCAAGTGTGTCCTTCTTCCAAGCGACATGGAAGCAGTAGATTTGCAGCAACATTTCGCATATCAGTGTTACAGCAGTAGATCTACAGTAGATGTTTAAATATGATTAAGTTAATGGGAATAATTAAATCCAACAGACTTGCAGTAGACTGCATTACAGTAAACTACTGACATTCGACTGCAAAATAGCAGCATAAGTGCAGTAGAAAGCATGTTGACTAAATCCCGTGCTAAGATAATGCTGTACAAATACAGCATGTTTAGCCAGTAGTGTTGCAAGAGACTACTGCTCATCAGCATACGCTCCTTTAATTTGTACTGCCAGTTTGCAGCATGAAAACAGTAGAAAGCCAGCATGAATGCAATAGACTACTGCTTGCCAACATCTACTGCTGTTCGGTAAGGGAAATGTTGTGTATTTACTACAAACTTTCTCTATCCACGAATAGGGATAAGGATGCTATTAAACTGGGTTTCTAGTGTGGATGTATAGACCCGGGCTGTGAATTTTTCTCTGTGACCTCTTGCTGTGGGGAAATGTGACTGTTTACATCATTACGATGTATTTTAAAAATCATGTTTCATTTTCAGCTGTGATGCAGAATAGTCACATAATCATAACATAATCGCATCTTAGGATTCTAAGATTTTATAAATGCGTCAGATTTCATAGACCTGTCCTAAAGCTTATTTACCTACTTACTTAAGAAATTGTGGCTATAGGTTGCTCTCCAGGAAAGGCAATCTGTGATACTATCTACACGTGCCAGGATACTCACCTGTTTATGTTTAGTGTTGTTCGTTTTCTCCAGATCTTTGTCAGGGTCACATTTGGTATAAAGCAACAAATATGGTGTGCGCCCCTCTTCGCTTACATCCATAAAGGCACTATTACTGCATTTATTTGTTTCATCGTCGTTCAAGAAATACCAAACATCTTCCTCATGTACCCCAGGGTCAAAGTCTCGGCAATAACAGTAGTAATGTCCGCTATCTAATGAGTTTCCAAGGTGAGTCACAACGCCTGTCAAATCGTAATCAGTGGGTTTTGCGTTTGAGTAGTATTCATTGCTTTCAAAGCGAAGATTTTTTTCGAATGTTACGTTGTTCATGATTTTGCTTAGTGTGCTTGTCCCTTTATCAACCAGAGCTCGCTGAAGAACCAGTATCAATGTTTCTGGAAGTGTCTCAATACGCAGTGTTTTCTGTGCTTTATTAGACGAACTGGAATTATTTGTTTTTCCTGCTTTATGAGGCGAACTGGGTTTTTTTGCATCGCACTTTGTACAGTGATACTCATCAATTTCCTCTTTCCTAAAGTAATGCCCTAAACATTGTTTTAAACTTTCGAACGTATTCGAGTTATCTTGAATAGCCAACTGTAAATCTAAATGCTTCTCCTCCGTAGTTGTGGTCTTGTTACATTTAGAGCACTTATTGTTTGCTGTCAATACCACCCCAAATGTTTGTTTCACAATGGATATGTTGTGATCATTTTCTTTATCATTTATTGTGGTAAACAAATATACCAGATATTCATGAACATCATGTTCCCTGCCCTTTGGAAATGTATCGGTAAGTCGACAATTATCATAAAACTCCTGTGGGTGGAATGCTGGCTGCTGAAAAGGGTAATTACTAAAGACACGTCAGGTCAAGCTATCACAGTAGACGCTAAATTATCGAAGATGGAAAAACAAATGGAGGTGCTAAAGAATG
>JAOXYB010065001.1:0-10330 GCA_028565635.1 Phoronis ovalis
TATATATACCTCCAGGTGTGTATCTCCAGGTATATACGTGTACAATATTTGTTAATTTAGATTTACATATATTTTTCAAATTGCAAATTAATGATAAATTGATTGTAGAGGTTTGTAGCATTGATTTTATGATAGCCTTAAAATTGTACACAGATAAACTTTGATTTAGTATAGGATAGCGTCGAACAAAAGATAAAACAAGAAATTAAAGTGCTTTTTTGTTGCAGCGATCACTCTAAATCTGTAAAATTGACTGTAGCTTTAGAAATGGTTGCAGTTTATTTTCACTTTAATAGTAATGTATTCTTGGGTTACTTATTAAGATTAACATGTGGGTACCAAAATTCGAAAAAGTTGAACCTTAAAATATTGGCATTTACTCAGGTAGTTGTAAATATATCATAAATCTTATGGTCCAAACGATTTCTTAAGACTTTTAAACCGATGATTTGTCTACATGAAAAAATTAGACTTATTCCAATATCGTTAGGTTCATTCATCGACTTCATTTACTTTAATTCGTTATCAGGCTGGTTCACCATTAGGATGGTAAAACGGGAGTAAAACTTTAAAACAGTTGCAAGATATGCTTAAAAAAAACGCAATATTAGTCTAATTTTAGCTCCTTAGGGTTATATTGAGAGCGATGCAAATGATCTAACATATGTTTGGAACGAATACGAGGAAGTTCCTGGTATAATAATTGGGAAATTCGAGTTATAAAGTTTAAAGATCTAGGCACCACCTTGAAAAATGACAATTAGATAAATCCTGAGAGAAATGCTCCATTTCTCGTTGCCTTCCTTTCACGTTTATGTGGCATATTTGACAGTTCAATCCTGGTTAAAATTCAATATCATCAGTAATTTACTGATGTCCATGACATTGATTTCGAAGTCAATGAGCCTACAAGCTGTATAACCCTAAAATATATGATCGTGTGACGACTTGACCTAATTATTGCACTCCGGAACTACAGTGTATTTTAAAATAATAATTATCTTTGCCCCAAGAGTACTTGGGCGTCAAACTAATTTCCAGTACAATGCAAGTGGTTTACTTACAAGTTAATTAATTAAGGATAATATTAACTCAATCAAACATTTTGATTTAGATTTTGATATTGTTAAGTGCTGTTACATACAGGTACAAATTAATGAATTTAAAAAAGGTATATCACTTTGAAACTGTTATGACTGTAAATAACAGAAACATGTACGACGATATGCAACATTACACTTCTGGCAATAAAACGCAACTTCAACGTTGTTTCAGCAAAAATCTACTAAGAATGGGATCAATACAAGTTTAATCTTAATAAAAATTAATATGCAAGTCATGCAAACTGCCGCAACGTATAAATAGGTTTTTGTCCTTATTATATAGTATATAAAATGCTTTGTCATTTATTAATGTTCAATATTTTTGTTTTATAGGTTTTAATCATTTTATCAATTTTATAACATACGTTGACGGAGCACATGAAATGCGATAGTATTGTAACAACAAAAGCTACAAAAATTTATCACTTATGTACATTCATAGTTTGCAAAAACAAAGTGTTTCAGTTATCCCAGTTTCATGTGCTTCTGTTAATACTTTTACAGCAAATGAAAAATTATGAAAACTTTAAAAATCTTCAGATGAAAGAAAAATGTCAGGATCAATCTTTGGTGTGCACGAAAACTTAATTTTTGATCAAATTTTAAGAAAGGTAAATAACACATGATTAGCTGCTGTGCAATAGTTTTCTTAGATCTGCATTTGGCTTCGTGATTTTACTCAATTTGAATGAAAAGCTATTTGCACAAAAAACGCATCGAATGCCGTAATGTGGCATGGATTTTAGATGCCTAATGTAATGCCATATCTAATGTAATGACTTTTATGTTTTTGATTATATAAATGCAGTTGTGATTTAAAAAGAAAAAAACGTGTCAATATTCTGTAAGTGTTACATATTATTACAGGTAACATCATCTTTTAATGTTTTATTCGATACCCACCTCGACATTTGCTATCGAATTACCAGTCTGATTTATTACGGCGTTATAAAATTAATTAGAAAAACATTAAGTAGTATTTGTATTCTTTATTTTTTTCTTGATTTACAATTCTCGGAAGACATAGGAGTTTAATGTATTAGAAATAATATTGACATGAAAACGAAGTAATAGCTGAATAAATCGTAAGTGTTTATAAAAAAATAAAACATTGGGTGTAACCTTGCATTTTCAGTACAGGCACACTGCATTTATTGGTGCAGCCCCCGGGGTGCAGCCTCTATCTTATTTTATTTCCTGATAACAGAAACCAAAGCTGGTAACAAATAGCAATTAGATACCCGTGTAGCAAAGCAATTGAACTTTAACTTCGGATGACCTCTAAATGACCTTTTGACTTCAGTTTGATATAAAAACTACTTTTGATATTAAAGTGACGACAAAACATTAAGGTTATGTGAAAATATAATTCTTCTTTCACTACTAGATGAATTCAACGCTAATGCTTTCTTCCCTGGGATTGTCACAATTTAATCTAAAAGCCCGTAAGACTTGTAATATAAGTAATTATTTCTGTAGCTGCAAGTACATTCTCTTAATCTGTCTTTGAAAATCAGAAATACTCGTTCTGTGTCTCAGTTTTCAAAAACTGCTTTGGCCCAAGACTTGCGTCATCCCCAAATTAGAGTACTTAAATCTGGAAGATTATCAAGATTTGTGATGCCATTGTCATCAATACCTACACAGTTACAAATCGTCACTATAATGAACGTCATTTCTTTCACTTTCATTTCAATCAACTTTATATGCTATATAGCTTTCCTCATTGGTGTGCAACCCAGTAATAAATTGTTTGCAAATATCGAACGTGAACCCTATTTAGTTAAGTTACTTAGTCATTATAATGTAGTTCATTCCTTGCATATAAGAAAATTACAAAATAATCAAATTTGCTGAACCTGTCATTAGCTTTGGAATATAATCTGCCAGCAGCATTGATTTCTGGGATTGATTTGTTGTTTGCATTATTACGAGTCAACGTAGAATTACATTGATAAGGCTGATAAGTTCATTGTATGTTCGCTTTCAAAACGTGTATAAAGGCTTTCATATTGCATCATGTCAAGTATAAGGTGAGCGGGAAATTATGAACAGAAATGTCCCCAGTACAGGCTATCCATTCAGTATACGGCCGATTAGTTACATTTACTTCACTACTATGTATCAATTAAACCAATGATCAGCAATGAACAAGAAAACGAAATTCCGATGTGGTATTAGGGAGTCTCATAAAATTAATCACCTGAAGAGTTGGTTTTCCCATGTTTGTTAGGACATATCTTACCCTGTAAGACATGTGTTTTAAGGTCTCTTCAAAAATATTTTCTTCTCACAAATTTACTTACCTTAGTAAAGTCTCCGAAAATAAAACCTTGCTCCAAACCCGTGAAAACAATTAATGGTAGTAGAAGGACCAAGTTTGGGTTTTGCATGAGTTTAAATGTTGATAAAATATATTCTCTGGAAGACATTTGTGGTATTTCAGACGCAAGTGAACCTTTTGTGGACAATGATTCTGAACTGTCCAGGAGGGTTATGGAAGTGATGACGCCACTAACGACACAAAAAAGATATACACCCAATAATGTATATTGCAAATATTGCGGAATGTTTATGAAGTTTCTGTTGAAGTCATCTTCGATGTGGCTTGTAAAGTCGTTATAATGTCCACAGTCATTAGCTCCGCAATATTTTCTAAACAAGGACTGATTTAATGGATTCATGTGTTTTGTATGATTATTCGTTGACAGCAATACTGCTGTGATTGTATTCCCCCATAGTTGACATGTTTGAAAAATCCCATTGAAAATGCCATTAAACTTGCCAATGATAATCTCTGGCAGTTGGTTTGTAACTTCAGCATAGTTTAGTGCTGCCGTCGTAACGTACGTTGATTGAGCACTCCACAAAGGTCCTTTAATCATGCCAAACATGAAAGATGCTGGTATCAGAATAAAATGTTTTGGATAAAAGTTTGTGCCCACATAGAACACAAATGATAAAAAGCCAACAACAACTGTCCCTTTAGTTTTAAGTTTATGAATAATCCATGGTGCCATTAAGCAAGAAAGTATAGATGCCCCGTATAATGTAGCTAGGGATATGACACCTATACCGTCCTCACCATTAAATGTGTTCTGTAATGTCTGTAAAGAAATAAAAGCAGTGAAAACGAACATAAAACTGACTCCGAGGATAACAATATTTCGTGTAGCTCTTTTGGCAATCCTTAGGTTAGACCTCTCCCAATAAATTTTATCCTCGTTCCCTGGAACAAGTTCCACAGTTTTCGGTGGGAATTTAGGTAGCTCATTAGAGGTCACCTCAGTTTTCGACTTGTTCATAGTTTTATTGATAACTTCCATGACGTAAGCGTAATATTCAAAATCCTTTGTTTTGCTGCAGTTGTCACATTTTGGGGTATTAATTAATGTTCACCGATATAATTACACAAATTATACCGTCTTTTTATATTTGGGCTAGCCTTTTGTGTAAGTTCGCTCGATTTTGTTGGTAATTTTCCTTGAACAATCTTTAACATCTAGGATCTTCAAAACAGTGATTCGCATAAGTTAAATTCTTTTCACATTCACTTGTCAGATATTCTCTCATCAATTTAAACAGCATGAAATACGATAATTAAAATCATCCCTTCACTCTTAATGAGCTGAATTTCTAAAAATATTTTTTCAATTATCAATCCCAACTACAAGCAATTTGCGTGACGGATACTCTTTAAAAAATCTGCTGTCTCAACGACTTCAGTTCCATTGGCTCCTTTTTAAGGGTGCACGTATAGTTTTCCGTTGATTTCACGGAAGAGCTGTAAAGTTGTTCCGTATAGTGCTAATACTTAACTTAAGAACTCCAGACATGTAGATGATCACTCAAGTTTAAATCTCTAAAGTTTTACCAATCAAATATCGGAGAAGCAGTTTAGCTATTCTTATTGGTTAACCTTAATCATTTTTCAGATCAATAGTTGAACTAAGCAAATCGTTGAATGTCTTCCTGATTGGGTCGATAATATATAATTTTCGTATTCTTTAAGCACGCCCGTAAACTTCCGATGTTAATAAGGTATTTACTCTATATTTTCGTTCATTTTATTGCTGAATAAAATATCAGAAGTTATTGATTTTTTAGATAGTATGGGCGATTGGACTATTTCATATTTTTGTACAATCCGAGTGAACAAAAAGAACACGAATGTGGAGTTCTCGCCGCAATTTTCAACAAACCTCGCAATCCACACAGACTAAATTATATCGGCATTTTTAGGTTCATCTCAAGTGCCCCCAAACAAACCGTGTACCGTTTTTCATTATCTATTTTGTATATATGTTACAAAAATAATGTAAGTGATTGGAAAAAGAGGTGTCAACAATTAATATTTTTGTCAAAAACCCGATCTTATTACGTGCCCGATGTACAAAACCCGTCCAAAAGGTATCTTGTCGCATCTATGTACACCGGGTTTGAGTGTGTTTGAACTAATAAATACGAAAACACTCATCAGTATTCCACTGCTGCATGCAGTAACCTGTAACTCGTTGATATAAGTTAAATCTCTGGATGGATTACATTGGATATCAAGTGAATTATTTGTGGTTCTTATTGTAAGTGCAACAAGCGACGGTATTATATTTATGCTTATAAATTTAATGTATCTAAAGAATGATTAATAATATTCCTAAAGATAAAGGGCAGCCGTTTTAGTTCATGTTATACAGCTTAACTCCTACACACGAGTGTGTGTAAATTGTGACATATTTGGTTATAGTTCCATTTGACAAACTCCACCCACCTGGAAACGTGATGTGTGTAAAATATGTTAACACAATTCGAAAATCAGTAGTAGCTGATCTAGCCTCACGTCTTATCGAACAAAACAGAAGACAATTAAACGTGGATATTGGTAAAAAAATAATTATACCATATCAATTTTGTAAATTTCATGTAATGAATGGTTAACAATTTTGAAACATAATTAATTTGTTTTAACAACCTCCGTGAAACACTTTAAATAAAATTATGTGACATTAGGTCTTATTCATACCTAACAAATTCATTGTTTCAGGGCTTCGAAGAGGTATTTCATGAAATATATTCTTAAGAAATATATAAATAAGTCTACTAATGGATTCAAGGCCAGAAGAAATCGGGTTTAACTTAAACAAACAAAGTAATTATTTATCGCGTGTGACTTACAATAATAACAACGTGATAAATGTGCTGTTTCTTAGACATATAATTCACACAATATATCAAATCCCTTTTTTTCATTATGTTTCTTTTACAAAATCCCTAGGCAATACTCGAATTTTATTGTTTATGTTACGCCATGTTACGTTAATTGGTTATAATACGTAAGAACAAGGGTATCGCGTTTAATTCATGTTTATTCTTGTAATATGTGATACTTCAAAATTCATTTGCAAAAGTAATCTTCAATGGCAGGATGTATTTGAGTAGGAGTAGTAATAAATTAAGTACCATTGGGAACTGATCCAGAAACCGAAGAGATCTGAGTCCACCTTTCGGCAAAAACAAATAACAGATGGCATGATTTTCGGGAAATATAACCAAGTCTGTTGAAAATACACAAACGAAAAAAATTACGAACCATCAAGTATCGTTTTGTTGCAAGCGATGTGTTAAGTGTTTGAACAATCTATTTGTAAGTAACTAGAATTGTATATTTTATAAATACGACGATATATCTAATATAGTTCATTCAAAAGAATATAATATTCTGTTACCGATCGAGCTATTTGAAAACGGCGAAAAATATACAGATCCCAGTATCGAGCATTCCCTTTTTTAAGACAGGTAAGATATTTATTGTATTTCTTTGAATGTTTTCCAATGTTATATAAAAACAATAGGATAGATATCTGTGTTGATAACCACGATGTTTTCATGAGGCACAATGCTTAATTTGTCAAGAGAAATCGATGGTCAAATGTGCCACTACACACCTATTTAAGAGGTCGTTGTAAGAAATGGCTACCCGATATACACACAACTCCAAAATATCAATCGTTGCAAGCATTAGCCACCAGTAATGTTGTATTATTTGGTATGGTTATAGTATAGAATAGTTAAAGCACTACATAATAACTCTAAATTTTTATAAAATTAGCAGTTTATGCAAAATAAAATACCTTGAAAGTGTGATGAACCAAGCACATTTTAGACTATTTTTACTAATAAAAGTTTACAGTCGTGGCTGCATGAGGATGTTTAGTTCCGCGATCCTAGCATTCCACATGTCATAATCTGGAGGCAATGGGTATTAGGATGATTAAATTTTCACAGTAAACAGTTGTATAATGAATGTTACTTTATACATGCACTGCTAAGGGTCCCCATTTTGGCAGAATTTTCCATAGATAACGCTTGAATTTAAATATAAGACATAATTTTGGTAAAATAAATAGGTTCGCACCAACACTTAATTGTCCTTAACCAAATTATATCAGATCCTTATTTTTTATTAACGCAGGTTTCGTGAATTTTTATTAATAATAATAATGGGCCTGGCAGACAGGTAAAAATGCATGCAACAGTAGCGCCCTCTGTACTACCTATATGCACCTTAATGTGCAAATAAAGCCTTAAGCATAGGACTATGTAGATATTGGTTAAATCTTGGTTTCAGTAGACTCAATTGACATTTTCCGTAAAAAAAGATCTTCTTATCTGTGTCAAAAATGATTTATGACCAAAAAGAAGAGTGCAGTTCATAAAATGGATTACTCCAGCATCCCGCTAAGCATCCCATTCATAATTTGCTTCCGCATGCTACACTAACATATGGCTAGAAGTGCTCGAAGGAGAATATTTGAAAGCAGAAAAGATGATTGGGAAAGAACTTGAAGAGAGGAGGTGTACATTCGTGTATTTTACTGCATGTTTCTACAAGGACTTAACATTTATCAAATCTTAATGCTAATTAATGCGTATAAGCATACATGTAGGACATTTAATTATAAAAAGTTAAAGAATACTTAACTTTTTGTCGCTTTTAGTCCCAGTCAGAAGTTATAAATTCAACGAAACATGTCTTAAAGATGGTGTATTTGAATCAAGGTGACGTCGTACTTTCAGAGATCACTCTTCCATGAAATAGTTACAAAACTTAACAAATACAAGCAAAAACTTAGATCCATTTTCAAACCAAAACAAGTAGCGCGAGGGTGTCAACAAGTTAGAGATTATTTTCAAGACTGAAATTGTAGGTTGGTAAGATCATGGCCGTTTTATTGGTTACGTAACAATGAATAAATTCACCACCAGGGGTAGCCACCGATACGTTTTTAAACAAAAAAATGTGATTGTTAGACTTATATTATAATGCTACTCGTTTACAAAGTGATTGGAGTAATGTCTGCGGACAATTTTAAATTTTTATGTGATTTAAGCGTTATACTCATTTACAAAGGACAATTGTTATAATGATTACATTGTGTAAAGTTTTGTCGATGAGGAACTTTTTTGCGAGTATTGTGACTAGAACGCGGTTCATTGCGTGCTCTTAAAACAAATTGTTATTACATATATAATATGTTTATCATTAACAAATCGCAATCTTAAACAACAACACTTTACATCATACACTCACGCATACTATATACTCTTTATTGCCGATATGCGGCTGATCAAAACTCTTTTTTTCTGTAATTCGCTAATTTATTTTCTACGACTACATATTCGCTCGTTTCTTCGATTAAAAACGATGCGTGCCTTTTACACGTTTGTTGGTTCGCTGCCTCTAGTTTTCTTTCGATATACAAATAACACAGGAGATATTTTTCAATTATTTGAAATGGGGTGGGGGTTTCGGGGCTGCCCTTGGATTTTCATTATACTACCTCAAAAACTACTGGAGTTATAAAAATAATAAATTTTGGGATCAACGGTAACGACCCCTGATGGTGACCTTGTTCGTTATTACGTAAACAATTAAAAGGCTATGTGATCTAATTAATCTACACACCGAGTTTCATTAATATAGCTTTCAAACTGCTAGATTTATGGATAAAAGAAACTTTGGGGTGCCTTTGATGGTCTTCCCAATAAAGGAAAAATGCGTTGAGGGTGGCAGCCCCTTGAGGGTGGATGGCTGCTCACTGCTTTTTTATGGTTTTTAAACCATACTCTTGTTATGCTGAAGAATTAACTAAAACACAACACAGGTTGTAAGATTGTAATTCAGACTGATTTATTTAATTAAATATAAAGTTTATACACTTTTCGTAAAATCGACCCTTGCACACCAGGTGAAACGGCATAAACCAGTTTCAATGTTTTCAGATGTTTGTGGGGTGTCCTGGCTCGGTCACCCCTCAGCCTGAGACAATAACAAGTTGTTTATTTATATTTGGATGTCCAACCTATAGTTTCCCTGGACATAATGCTCAGTGACTTAGTTTAAGCACGTTCCTCTGATTGTGCAAGATTCGCCAAGGTCCAGTTATAGTGGACTAATGATCTCATGAGTTCAATTAGTATTAAGTAAATATGTTCGTTGATTCTGGATGTTAACCTGTTGTTTATCAACTAAAACTATGGGTACCAGATATCAGTATAACACTCTTATGGTTACTCATAATAGTTTTGAATGCAACTACCATTTGATGTTTTTGTGGACTTAAACTTTGAAACGACCAACAGCTAATTTTCGTGAAATGGTAGATACGCTGTACAAAACGTTGTCCCTTCTGTTCATAGATTTGTTAAAGCCCTTGATTCGAATAAATTAGCATTTTAATAGTAGAACATACAAAACAAGCACGGATAATCCGTGATAATAATATATCGTGACTGGAGGGACTTAATCTTGTGACTTCTAGTGTAAGCAAATAAAATATCAAATTTGATTATATGATGATAGCTTCATTGCAATATCTTTTGATATTAAAACATTGACTTGTAACGACATGGAGGACTATAATCACAAGCATTCCATTAATTTCATTTATGCCAGTTTATGGGCGACAGATAAGATTACTACGCAGAGTGTATATGGACAATTTGCGCTTGAGAGTATGGATAAGATCTTCAGTAGATTAGGTAAGATATAATAACATGAAATCAAAAACACA
Organism: Phoronis ovalis; assembly: GCA_028565635.1. Classification (NCBI taxonomy): domain Eukaryota; kingdom Metazoa; phylum Phoronida; family Phoronidae; genus Phoronis; species Phoronis ovalis. The sequence goes on from JAOXYB010065001.1 coordinate 10,175, forward strand.
CACCTATGCTCCCCAAAAGAATTTTGGTTGAAATAAATGTACAAAAGGAGAATTGATAGTCCCCGTGCGTGACAGTCGCTTTCTGCATCAAGCCAAGGCGGTATTGTTCTGTGTGTCAAACTGTTATGTTCTTCTCTGAAGCAAAGAAATAATAAA
>JAOXYB010065023.1:0-10329 GCA_028565635.1 Phoronis ovalis
GTTTTGAAGATATTTGGTGGAAAGAGTGACAGACAGACAGACAGACGGACACTCGAGATTTAGTAGTATAGATAGTACAATGACTTTCTGTATAATACATCCTCCCAAAGTGTACTACAATACAACAGTGAGAATCATACTCAGCGTCTGAAGCATACTACAGGACTGGTTTACTTTTTTTTCTTTTAAATAGGCTTGGTTTATACTTTGTAGTTGACACCCTACCAATCAGAATGCCTTGGATGGGGTGCTTTGATAATGGAACAAATAGCTCATAATCTGTCACAGCAGGAGAGGCAAATACATTTAAGACTTACCTCAGCAGGAGCATCAGGAAACACGTTGTCTGCTGCAGCAACGCTTGAAGTATCCACGGCTACTGTGGATGGCTGGTTTGTCGCAGCGGTTTGCTTAGCAGTTGTCTTTTCTACAGGAACCCATTCATTTTCCTTAGCCCTGTGTTGGCTACCACTAGACACAGGGAACTGTAGACGCAGTGTCCCCCCCGGTTGACTAGCCTTCTCTGCAGGTGTCAAGACAGGCAATTGTCTGGCGTCCTGATTAAGAAATAGACAATTGATTTTCCCATAATGTTTACACGATTGCAAGTACTTGTTTACCTTAAGGCGAAGTAATATTCAAGGTTTTCCTACAACTTGCAAATTCACAATCACAACTACTGCAAACTAACTAAAAGTACCTAGGTAAGATAAGGCATCTTTTGCAATGTTTATATCCTGATGAAAGATTTTAATCAAGAATTCATTATCTTTAATTATTAATAAATAGTATCGGTACTACAATCATAACTGTTCATTGTCAATCTTGGTGTATAATCCAGGTCACGGCCATGGTGAATGAATCTTTGGTGTCTTAGTCTTCTGTTAGATGCCTAATCGATTAATAGTTACTAAATAGATATTTTATTTGCTGGGAAAATACAGTTACTGTTTTTGCATTTAGAAGAGAGAAATACTAAAGAGCAAGACAAGTACTTTTGTAAGTATCTTAAAAATTGTTAGTTACCTAAGTCTAGAATTTTTTAATTTTAGTTTATTTTATTCTAGAATGAACTGAACGGGCTGAAAAACTCATCAATGAAACTTCCACACTGAGTACCACTCAGCTTTGTAGCCAAAAGTGCATGGATATGTCAAGTACTGTGCGGTTGATATTTTTAAGTGGCATGTTTTTAGCAGCACAGTGCAAACACTAACTAAGGTCATTTGTGTAATTGGATTTTGACTACAATAGATTTTGTAATTGACCTCTTGGACTTTATTTCTGGTTCGGTTTCACTCTCTACAAGTTCTATACATGCCGGCACACAATGTAACTACTTACTCTAATGTTCATAACAATGCTAGGAGTAGGATTAACTTTAAACGGATGGTGAATAAATGGTCCAGTTTCGTCATCTGACCCTGGTCGATTCGCTTCCTCATCACTGGTATCCAACTCTGCCTGCTTATCTTGAATATCCTTACACACCTCTGAAACACAACAAGGGTGTAATGTATTTGCAAGATGACCGAAAAATGACCATAGATGGGGGCCTGTGTATTTTAATTGATTATCTCTAAGGAACCAACCTGATGATTTCATGCTACATAATACAGTTCGGTGTTGCTATAAACCGTGAGTAGATTCCTGCGAAACAGACAATGTTTTAAACTATTTGAAATATCATCAAAACATGAAATTAAGATACTCCACGATATGCATTATAACAGTGTTTGTGTAATACCATGTAAAAAATTAGTATTACAGCTGTAAGTTCCACTTTTAGTTGTTTGGAAAGAGGGGAACGAATTTCAATAAGAGAGATATGGATAGTGTCTTCTAAATATTACACAATATATATAATAGTGTGTAATATGACGTTAAAAATACATAGGATGGTGGACCCTTCTAAAAAGTGTCTACCCCTCCCCTGAACAACTTACAACGTGGTTACAACCTGGATTCAATACTGAAATGTAACACTGACATATCACAGACTAGAGCTACATAAACTGTTAAATGCTAATATTGTCCATAATTGGGCAACTGTTAATTAGGGGCTAGTCAGTAAACCTACGGGAAAAAAAGTAGCTTATAAGAAAACCTAACAAAAATTAGACCAAACTCATAAAACTGGCGTAGATTCTAATTAAAATCTGAAGTTTATTTCCACTCCCGTTACTTAACTTTTTTTCCCCGCTTGGTGGCAAACTAAAATGGGAGATAAGTAACGGGGGGAAACTAACTTCCGATTTATTTTAATCAGAAAGATAAAAATGATGCTGGTTTTGTTTAGTCATATTCTCTGCGACACTATTTAAGCAGGGAATTAGTCCCAATTGTTCAAGATGGTCAAGAGGTTACTGAAGTAACACAAAACGTGATAAACTGAATGGATCATAATCAAAACGATATTGACAACTCTTTAATTGATTCTAGGAAAACCTTATTCCATCTTTGACATACATAATTAACCGTTCTTATTAAACCTGATAGGTTGACCTACTTGTGAGTTCATCTATAGATTTCCCGCCTGCCTTGAGACATGCCAATTCATCAGGTTTTAAGTTCAATGTTGGACCATTTCCAGCCTTCATGTTAGCATAAGCCTTGGTTCTACAAATGAACTGTGTGTAGTCTATTTTTTTATATTTACTGTTAAATTTTGGTATTCATAATGGCTGCACATACTATTACAATGCACTCCAGACCTATGCATAATACTATATGCTGGTCAGTAACTGTATTCGTTAGAAACATTAATTGGAGTTTTTTTTATAAAATGCATTATAGTACCAAAATACAAAAAACAGTTACGAGAATAAACTGGTAAGCTCTGTGTAATTTTGTCTTTGAAAGCTGTTTATAATGCTTAAAGGTGAATACAGTACCATATGTTTAGGCGGTCCACTGCTGTAAAGCTAGGACTGTCATATTATTTTCTCCTTTAAACCCAAAGGAAAATTAACTTTTTACACAAATCTTTTGAATTACTTATTGGGAAAATAATTTTTTAGAAAAAAAAATGACACATTATTATTTAAACTTACAGAGTCGACTAACATTAGTCTAGTCTGTGAATTACAAATATTATGTATGTTATAGATAAGGCCAGAGTAAATGCAAACAAACAATTTTGAAACTAAAGTATTTGGGTTTTTTCGAAAAAGATTTAGTTTAATTTTATATATAAATTTATAGATTTTTTTGTTATTTATAAAAACTTTAGAAAAATATGTCTTGAAGATCACTCTGATACATCATTAGGATAAATTGGTATACTTGGTAAACAAACTGGCATCACACAGTTGTAATAAAATGAAACAAAATGGTCCATTATCCTCTATCTAAAGTGCTCTCAAAAATCTCATCACTTCTTTTCAGTAAATACAAAATATTAGTTAAAAATACATTAAATGTTACTTTCATATGCTAAGTCGCATTACAAGTCCCAGGGTCACTGGCTACCCCTGGTGGAGAAGACTGTAATTAGACAGTGGCTTACAATACTTACATAGCAATTCTTCTAAGTCGCTCTTTATCAATGAATTCTCCATCATAGTGGGACCTGTGTCTATCTCTTTCCTGTGATCGTGACCGTGCCCTATCTTTGCCTCGTTCCCTCGATCTTGATCTAGACCTCCTACAAAGAATTGAAAATAATATCAAACAGACTACTTCTTCAAAATTAAGAAAATTGTAATTTTAAAATTCATAATAACGATATTAATGAGATATGTTACAAAGGATCAATCTGCCTCCAAGTTTTTACTTATAAACATGCCATGAATATTACTTAATATTAATAACTAATTTATACAAAATGCACGTAACATCCAGTGTTCTCCACAAAAAACTTATACTTGCTCATGGCATAAACCTTGTATTATTTATAAACATTTTATCTATGCATGTTTGGGGTTTACATAAATAACATCATTGGCTCAGGAACATTTATACACTATTTTATGGAGAACACTGACACCTAAGTAGTTTAACAGGCTTAGCACAACTAGCAGTGGATGATATGTGTAATAACAAAAATGCAATATGAACATAAACAAAAAGGCTTGTATGTCTTAGGGGAGTCAAATTTTAATATTTATGTGACTACTAACCGAACTTTAAAATACTCTTTTCCCCAGAATGCTTTGGCCTCGCTTTCTTCCATTCTTCGGTCCACATGATCTCGATACCGCTCACTTTCTCTGTCATCGCGAGAATGGCGTCTATCATCTCTGTCTGGTGTTCGACTTCGAGAACGAGTCCGCCATATTCCTTGACGTTTGTCGAAAAAACTATCTCCAGAAGGTGATCTGGAATGCCTTCTTCTTTTAGGTGACTTGGATCTAGACCTGCAATTGCATCATAGTTTGCTGGGCATAAACGAAACTTGTGAAAATTTGATCAGAAAATTAACTGGAATAAGATATTCCGATTAAGCATTATTAAAACATTATCTTCTAAGTGCTAGATACAGCCTACTTGTAGTGGGTTCATATTTGTTGAATTTTCTGTCAGCTTAGGGAATCTGAGTGCATCCATGTAAAAAACAAACAGAGGTTATGCATGACGATTACACCATGTGAGCACGATTAGACTGCGATGTAGCCACAACTTCGCAAGTTCTTGTAAGTAACATTCCATAGAGACTAGGCAGTTTTGAAGAATTTATCACAGTTAATTCCAAGTTTGAAACACAAACTATTGAATGATAAATGCGACACTTACCTGGACATAAATGCGGGGCTTACCTGAACATAAATGCAAGGCTTACCTGGACATAAATGTGGGACTTACCTGAACATAAATGCTGGACTTACCTGGACATAAATGCGGGGCTTACCTGAACATAAATGCAAGACTTACCTGGACATAAATGCAGGACTTACCTGAACATAACTGCGGGACTTACCTGGAGCGTTTTGAACTTGTGCTTCTTCTCTTGTTATCTTTATCCCTTTCTTTAGTTTTATCTTTGTCTTTATTTTTCTTTTTCTTCTTAGTTTTATGTTTGTGTTTCTTCTTTTTCTTTTTCTTTTTCGACTCATTTTCTGCAATCGAACCTAATCATTGAAAGAAGCAATAATAGTATAATTATATTGATTTATATAAACATTAAATGTAATAATCTATAGTGGCAGATTCAATATGACCTTCAAATAAGATATTTTTTCCAGAAATTTTAGGCTGATGGCAAATCATTTCTGATTAATTTTAAATTTAGAAATTCATTCAATGTTCAATTCAAAACAAAATTCCATGAATTTACTATCACTTCCAACAGGCGGGATCATGTGAAGATGTTGCAGATGGACATTCTACTTATGAGGAAGAGGTACAATCTCTCAGAGTTTTGTAGTAAATAGCATGACCCAAGTTAAGTGATTACTCAACACGTGGTACAAGCAGATGTTTAACGTCTAAATCGTAAACTGATAGTAACAGAGGTCACATTAAATCATGGAGCAAAATAACGGCATCCAAACCTGTGTCTGAAGGATTATCCAACCCGTCATACAAACCACCATCATCGTCAGACGATTCTGAATCATCTTCTTCTGAATTAGTCAGCTCTCCTAGAAATAATTAACCTTTGAACGCTTAGAAATAATCATCTAGTAAAATAAATTTTAGGAAAAGTTTGAAAGCATATGCACATTTGAGATTTCAATGAGTCTTTGGTACTTGCTAAGGAATCTTTAGGATATGCAATTAATTACTGTTCACCTATAGGATTTGTCACATGATTAATTACTGTCCATCCACTCCGCTGAATTACAAGGAAAACTACATCTGATAAAGAGCCTGTGACATGTTTGTATGCCGTAAATTAGTTTATTTTTAAAGTGAATCTATTTTGAAGTTACAGGCATTATGTTGGTGGCTTTGGAAGCCGCCATTATAACTTTTTATTGCCCACAATGCAAAATGCACTGACATCAGAGATGAAGGTTGAATGCATTTGTACTGACAAAAACTGTAAAATCATTTATTTTATTTCTCAGGCGGTGATATGCTACTGAAATGTAATACTTTCATGAAGGTGTAGTCTAAGAGATATTTAAAGCAAATAACAAAGCTGTTAGGCCTATGGGTGAATATCAATGAACAAAATATACATTTCCTATGTTTTTGTTTATCTCTGATTTCATAGCACTTTGCATTATGGGTAATAAAGGTTATAATGGCAGCTTCCAGAGCAACCACAACAAATGCCACAAAATTAAAAAGGACTGAGTAATTTTGATAATTCTTCTTGGAAAAAAAAATCATTTAAGATGCACGTAAGTGAATAGATTACGTCACGTTGGTGACACCTAGTTCACTTTAACATGTTACTACTTATATAAACTAATGGTTAACTTTACTTCAACAGCACATACCATCTTCCATATTTACTCTCCTCTCGTCTGGTACCGGCTGTCCAGAGGAAATGAACGCAGCACTTGTACATGATATTTTTAATCCTAATGATTTTGAAGACTTTTTCCCACTGTCTACACCAGTTTTAACAATCCTAACATCCCTATGGTCCGAAACAACAGCAGAGCTGTTGCCTGTTTTTAAATCGCAGTCGCTAACCGCGTTCTGTTTTTGTAGCTTCTTGGTTACAAATTCTTTAAATAATTTGTCAACCACATCCGTAACAGAACCTTCATATTTTTCATTTTCTAATATTTCGTCTGATTTTTTATCTTCGTCAATAACTAAAGGAACTGTTTCAAAGACGTGATCGATTTTTATTTTTCTTTTTTCTACCCTCTTTTCTGTAATGTTTTGTTGTGATCTTTCCGTCTGTTGAGTAGACTTTTGTTGCTTTAATTGTTCTAGTTTTGTCCGTATAAGTTTAATGGGACGACATGTCGATTTTTCCTTAATATGTTCCATGCCATCGCCGTCTTTTCCCCCAGATTTGTCAGGTAGTGGAATTTCTTCTAGATTCATTTTGTGCGCTAAAATGTAAAACAAAATAATTTTGAAAATTGAGTCTTAAAAAGTTCCAAGTGTCCTAATTTCATAGGTAAGCCTCCTAATTACTTTAGTGAGAATATGAAGTTGTGTAAAAAATGCACTTATCGTAAATTGTTTAACGTATCTCCACAAAAAGATAAAAAATCGTCAGCGCTGATTTAAATTGATATTAACATGGGGCTACATGACATTATATTGCTGTGTCTGATGTAGTCTCCCATTTAATACAAATCTGGCAGCTTTGCGTTTTACCATTTGAACCTTCCTAACATTTTTAGATATAAAGGGTCCAAAATAGAAGATGCGTACTCCAAAAGTAGGCACTCTGTTTGGTATTTGATTCACACATGTAGAGATTTCTTCGGAAAAGACACAAGACTCGGTTAGCTTCAGAATCAGAGGTGATATATTAGGCCTAAATTATAATAATATATATTATATATTCCTGGGATCCTGCGTGTAGATCGTTGTTGAACTCAACTCCAAGGTATGGATGGTCGGGAACCTCACTAAGTTGTTTAATAGATGCAATATCATGTGAAAACTATAAGAAATCCTAACTATGGTCATTACCTCATTCTCAAGCGATTTTAAGGATAATTAAGCGTCCTTATGCGAAAACCGACCGCAACCTTCAACTTCGCCACCATTTTGTATCACGTGACTCATAAATACTCAAGACACAATTTTAGTCACATTAAAAAGTGCCGGTAAAGCCCGGGCGAGAATTAACGTATTGAACGATAACGAACCTGCATTGAATGACAACTATATTATGTACTTACTAAGGGCAAACTTTTAATATTATAAGTAAATTATGGTATTTTTAAAATGAAGATTCAAGCTAATATAAGGAATGGTAATTATTTATGGGGAGGAATGCGGACAATCAATTTTTAAGTGATGTCATTGTGAAAAATACCTATCATATATGAGATGTATGTTTGCATGTTTGTACCCGGGGTTTGTACTTCTTTTCGTACACGGGCAATAACTTCAAGTGTATCTAAATGTAAAAATACAATGCACTAAATTGATCTAAATTAAGCCTTAGTGGAAACTAAAACACTATAGTTCTGTGTTCGTTCCAGATTAATGATTTCAAAGTAATCAAAGTTAATTGCAGCCTTCAGTTGGTAGTAATACTTGATCGAATAATAGTATTACAGGTATTGCAGTTTCTAGGAGATTGTTAACAATTTTTCTAGCTATATAGTCTTGCGTATATTCTATTAACAATGAGTAGTGTTTGCGAATTGTTAAATGATTTTGCATAACTAATGAGTTATTTTAGTTGCGTGTACGTAAAACAAACATGGGGTGAAGGACAGATAATTTAAATTTTAAATTATTCATAGAAAATGCGAGTCAGTTTGTCGACGTAACAATACCGACGAAAACGTCTGGAGCTTGTTGAGAAGTTTAAAACTAGGTGTGTAGAATTTGGAAGGAAATTATGTTAGGACTTGCTCAGTGTTGCTACTTTCATGTTATGGTGTACGCTGTTGTCTTTGTCCAGGGAGACGATACGAACGGTAAGCTGATTTATCTGCAAAATGGAAGGAAGTATGATACTGATATTAACACAAAAACTATTATTTAAGGGATTTGTAAATGCACAGTAATTCTGGTGAAGTTTATTTTCATTATAGTACACTTATAATGACGTCAGATACTCGTTCACCACCTAAAAATTCCAATTGTCCAATTTTATATTCTGGTTATCTGGATCCCGTTAATATAATATGTAAAAAAACAAGTGTTATAGAACACAATATATGTGAGGCAAATTTTCTATTTTTTATAAATTAATGGCAATAGTGAAAAAATTGATTGCTATGCGTATCATTCGATATACGTGGAAAAATGTAATATATTAGGACCGCACTGCTATAATTGCGCTAAACTTTATAGTCAAGGTCATTAAGGGTACAATCATAGTCTGCGCGTGTTACGTGTAAAATTAAGTGCCGCTGCTTTTAAAAAAGATACGTTGTGCATTTTTATGATTATTTAATGTCCTATAACATATTTTTAAATGATAGGTAGTTTGTAGCTAAGCGGTTATTTTACTGAAAATGAAATTGGTATTAAGGATAAAAGAGCGCCGAAAGAAATGTTAAACGTTCAAATTGTTTTACCATTCTTTATCCGAATGCTTTCAAAAATTATGTTTAATTTTAAACAGATAAGCGTTATATTTATTCATTCTTCGCAAATACTAAAATTACACTAATAACAAAATTATTTCGATATCTACACTCACTGGAGTATAACGATAAATTATTCTCAAAGTGCGTTGGAGGTTATATGTTTAAAACTCGCTTTTGCAGATGTCAAATAAGCGTTAACAAAATGCAGAAGAATGAGTATTAGAACCGTACTGCTAATATGACCCAGCATTACAAAAATTGTATAGAAATGAAAATGAATATATTTTCTAGTTATAGTGATAAATCTAACGCTAAGGCAATAGGTGTGTACGTAATAGACTGACTATTATGTGTCGTCAAATGTAAACAAAGATGGCTTAAAAATAGTTATAATAACTATTTTCATTTTTAGTTAATATAAGGTATAGAAGCTTCAAACTTTTTGAAGTGCCCCACTGTTAGGGATCTCTATTTGAAATCAATGTTGGCCAAGTTTGAACATTATATCTACAGGGTTGTTGGAGTTATATTTGTTTGAAATTTTCAAAAAATTGAGTTTTACCCAAATTGGCCACCTTAATTGATAACATAATCATACACCAGATGTACATGTACGCGGAAAGGAGAAACTTTCTTAGTATTCCAGTTAGTTCATTTCGAAAAATGTGCATTTTTACGATTGCTATTTTTTCATCTGAGTTGGACATGAAGTTTATAGTCCCAATAGCTGGCCATGCTTATTAATCGTACACACCAACGCCGTTCCTCTCGTTAAAGAAAATTCTTAGAATTTTGTTTTTATAAAGTAGTTAAAGATTTAAATTATCAATTTACATTTGTATATTCTTCAAGCATTCTGCAGAATAAAATAGATGCCGCAATGTATTAAATTATTTATCTAGACTGACCTCAGTCCTTTTTGCGTAAAACTGTAAATTTACTTTAAAACTTATTCAGTCATGAATTGTTTAACATGAGGGATCATTACTAAAAAAATTTAAAAAATGAGTTTCAGAATCCTTACCCAGTATATATTACCCACTACCAAATGTTTATTGTAACGCAATGCATAATATATAACACAACTGCATATGTTATCTAAAATAAGTATTGACACTTTTTTTAGGGTTGCTCCTATAAGGGAGCAAGCCTATTGGTTTTGTACGATTTCTTTCTTCTTCTTCTTTTTCTTTTTCTT
>JAOXYB010065034.1:0-10328 GCA_028565635.1 Phoronis ovalis
GGGTCATGGCCCATACAATGTTAAAAACTGTGGAAGTTTTTCCAACCAAAAAAATGTTTTTTATAGTCTCTTTTGTGCATGAGGTGAATCTTGGAAAAGTTTTAGTTGAAAAACTTCAACAGTTTTTGTGCCCACCCACATATATAATCCAGACTCCCTACAAATACAATGTTCAAGATAGTCCAGAACAAGATTGCAATAATTGGTGACCCACATCTCAAGCTATCAACACGTCACACACACCGCTCACATTCTATGACCTGCCATACACAGTTGGCAACTATATAGTCGTGTAGATCCATACTGACATTCATATTTCCCTAGAGCAATTTTATAAGAGACTGGAATGACCTTCCAAATGATGTTATCACTGCTGATTCGAATGAAAACTTAAAGACTAGAGTGGCGGCTCATGTGCATCTTAAGTCGCATTACTAACAGGCTACAACTGCATGCGCAGCGTTCTCACTTTGTGCAATGAAGCGTAACTACTACTTTACAAAGTATACTGACAAAACAACACAAGTGGCTGGGCATATGGCCAACTGACAGCCATGTTTGTTACTTTGTGTCAGGTGTGGGAAAGACAAAACTTTGACTGGATGATTTGAAGGGCATGTTACATTGCACGACATACCATAAAGACGTAGCGTTGACTAGATGATTCGAAGGTGGATTCATGAAAAGCATCGGTTGATGGGCGTAATAGGCTAGGTGACATTTTAAAATGACCTTGAGAAGTAGATCAAATATCGATCTGAATCTTCAACATTTTTTGTCCTGCAGTTTTTATCTGATCATATTCGATACAGGGTAAGTACAAGTCAAAGTGCAGGTCAGATATAATTTTGACTCAGATCTATTCATTTGCTCACATAAAGCTTATCAAGGCCTCAACAACACAGTCATTTTATGATTTTCGATCTGCTGTTATGTGAGGCAACACAACTGTGTGAAAGGACAAAATACTTTCAACAAACCAGTAACGGGTCTAGATAACAAATTTGTGCAGGTCTATAATGCATATGGAAATTATGGTAAAGCATTGCAGTCGATATGTTGGAACAATATAGTATAAATAAATGAAAGGTAACTATAGCTTGAATTCATACTTACAGCAAAAAAAGTTTGAACCAAAGGAGAATAATGAAACTTCTACAAAACCGCAACAAAGAGATGGCTTTGGAAAGTGGCATAAACCAGCAAATCCCGTTAAATCAGACAAGAAAGGAAAAATCTTGTCAGTTGACGATTTTCGATCTGCTGTTATGAGAGGGAACACACCAGCTGTAGAAGAATATTTGAATCAGGGTAATAACAATTGAATGCTTCTCTTTGACCATTAATCAGTCAGCATTCTTGTATATTTTCCACATTTGACAAGGGAGACCAATATACATGCTAGTTGACAGTCAGTGATACAAAATTGTTACTACTTTTCAGTGGTAGCAAAAGTAGTTATAGGACAGCCATCTTGCCAAAAATGCTAAACATTTAATTATAAACTGTAAGTTGAAATTTTGCATGTTAATTACTACATCTAATTCTGTATTAACTCCAGGAGTGTTCCATTCTGCACATAGTAGCATTGTTTAAAATATTAGTGACACTCCCTACCTAATACATATAAAGCCATTGTTTCAACAAGAAATATAAGGGACCAGGAACATTGCAGGATACTATATTGATAACATAAATATTTTATTGGAAGTTATCGAAAGAATGATTATTGTTTTTACAAAAGTAAAGCGCCTGCATTGGGTAAGTTTAACACCCTACAGATACATGTATGACTTTTGACCATCCACAAATATCTGGGCTGACAATTATCTGATGCGTTATTTTGTGTAATTACTCTGATTATAGAAACTTGTACTTTATTTGTAGGCATACATGTGGACACTGTTTTGAAATCTGGATGGACAGCCTTAATGTATGCAGCAAGCTGTGCAAATCTACCTTTGTCAACACTATTATTAAATCGAGGAGCTGATTCTAATTTCTCCAAAGGTATATAACAATAATAACATTCAATCTTATTTCACTGGAGAAAGAATTAAAGCTCATATGCTGTTTTGCTCTTGTTTTTAGAAAGTGAAATTATCCGAGTCCATAGAACATCTGTTTCAGTACCCTTTTAAATTATGAAGCGGATCGCCGAATTAACCAATTAACTTTCAGAGTAAGATAAATCAATGTCTAGTTCAATTTAAAAATGTATTTCAAGTACTATAGACAGTGATTGCATAATTTATAATTGTGTGCACTTTTCAGACATGTACACAGTTCTAATGGCTGCTTGTGCCTCCAATATGGTCGACGAAAATAGTATGCACCATTGTGTTTGTTCCTTGCTGGACCACAATGCACAGGTCAATGTACATGACAGGTACTGAAGCTTTCACTTATAAACATGATTAGACACACTGAGACTTGCATACCTTGTACATACTTCAACCTTTTTGTAATCAAAATAATGAGATAGATAATTATAATACTTTTGGAAAGTTGATACTCTACAGTTTAACATTATGATTTAAATGTGATAAACATTATCTATGAATATTTGAAAGTTATGTCTAAGAACAATATGCAAAATAATATGTGGGTGTAGATGTATAATGTGTGGGTGTAGATGTATAATATGTGGGTGTAGATGTATAATATGTGGGTGTAGATGTATAATGTGTGGGTGTAGATGTATAATGTGTGGGTGTAGATGTATAATATGTGGGTGTAGATGTATAATATGTGGGTGTAGATATATAATATGTGGGTGTAGATGTATAATATGTGGGTGTAGATGTATCTCGTAACCAACAAGCAGAATACTGTGATGGTGGAAAACAAAAAATGTGAAATCTTGATGTACCTTACAAGTGGGAACCTGATATGTACTTTATAACATCCTCTACCTTACATTTGGCAGTATTTTATATTTTGTGTTTAAGACATCATATTAACATCATAGTAATGTTCTCTAATGGTGCATCTAATGGGTTTCTGGCCAATTTTCTCCAATCTAGCCAACAGATGTCGCTTCCACCAGTCAAAGTAAAATATATAAAGTTCAATTTAAAATTCATTTTTGAGCCTCAATTTGCCTATTTCCAATCCAAAAAGTACCTAATTTATCAAAAAACACCCATTTTTGATGACAGTGTGCACTCTGTGGAATAAGTTACCTCTGCATGAGAAAAATTAACAATTTCTACTCATATGGCTTAAACTACTTATAATACATTGTACTCTGAACTTACAAGTATATCTAGAAAATTAAAACAAAATGTTTGGTATGTCTTTTATCAGGTACCATATGTCACCTTTGATTTATGCTGCCAGAGAAGGTCACAGTTCAGTGGTGCAAAAATTGTTAGAAAACGCAGCTGAAATAAATAAACAAGACAACAGAGGATGGACGGTGAGCATTCAAAGTATACTGTGATACCTTTTTTGTAAAACAGTCTAGATGAAACTTACTTCTAATCGTCAAGAGAATTGCTGAATAGTCTCTAGTTATCAATAGTTTAACAGAAGTTTCCAAATATTTGTTGCCGTAGCTCATGTAATGATGATTGTACATTTTTTTTCTGAATATCCATGTGCTAATTGATTCTTTGTACTGGGATATTTATGTTGCTTATCAGTTTTAAATTTATTAAAATGATAGATCGTTTCTTTGAAATGGTGTATACGTTGCACACGTGACTTTTATCATTATGTGACTTATATTTCACAAGTTTGTACAAACCTACAATATTGTAAAAATGCATACTTTGTCAGCTCTGATTATCGCCTGTAAACTTATCAGCTGTTTTATTTTTAAAAATCAGTTCTTTCTTAGGCTCTAGCTTGGGCAGCCAGCAAGAATCATCTCCAAATTATTCAGATACTTCTGGATGCTGGTGCGGATGCTAACAAGGCATGTATTGATGGGCAGAAAGCAGTGGATATTGCCGAAGACATGGGATACACAAAAGTAGCTGTATTTCTTGACACATCTATTTAACTCTTCATAACTAACACTGGCGTGTATTTAAATAAGTTTGCCGCATAAAAGTATTAACAGTGTTTCATAAAAATGAATAACTAGTCAGTGCTGTTCCATTACAATAACTATCAAAAAAGGGTACCTGAAAATAATTATATTTACGGGAATAGCTACGGTATGTATAAAGTTTGAAGGATATAGGAAACGTTTGTTATTGATGAGTTAATTTTATTACCAAAGGAGGATGAAGAGAATAGTTTGAATAAGTTGGAGATTGAGAAGGGATAAAAAAATGTTATCATTCCCGTCTTAGTAATTTTAAGTGAAACATCATATTAACATATTCAAAAAGTGGCTGGTATGATAGTCACACAAATTATTCCACTGTGGGAATTCAAACTTGTAGAGAGTTATGTTCTGTGACTTGTTCATGACAAAATGGATGAGAATTTTGAAATAAACAATGCATGGAAAAATAGTTCTACAAAATAACTTGTCAAGCTTCAAGAATTTTAATCAGCAACAATAACCACGCTGTATATTTATAGATTGCAAACATTTTAAAAGGTGTCACAAAAGGTAGAAAACCACTGGCATTATCAACAGCTTCCTCTGATGATGTGGATAAGGTAATCAGCAATGGGGAACCTGGCTTGTTAGGAGCTGCTGGTACACAGTAAGTTTACATGGATTTACTACATGGATTGTTATTTTGATGTGCATTGTACTTTATCTTAAATCTTAAATAATTTTGAAGTTCTGTTCATATATGCTGAACAAAATAAAAGAAAGTGGTAAGTGCTACTGCGCAATATATTTCTTCTGAGTAAAAAAACATTGTGTGACATGAGAACAATGTGCAATCTTTTTTGTCAACTTGAGACTTGTAAAAGATAATTTAGGACTGAATAATGTATTTCTTGAAAATCTCAAAATAAGAGTATAAATCACAAGAATTATGTATCATAATGCTTCCAAACGAGGTTTTCTAAAGAAATTGCCGTAGCTTTTCATTGGAAACAGGATTCTTATTTTTAAGACGATTTCTACCATTGTTTTCAGTAGAAACCTGTCCAAAAATTCACTATATCCTGTTAAAATTACTTTGCAAACTTTACAGGTGCAGAGTTGATTTTAAAACTATTTACTGCTAACCTGATGAAATTGTTTGGAAATTGAAAAAATTAGTCTAAATCAAGCATTTCTTTGTACCAGCTGACTACAACTGCGCTATGAACTTCTTTTTGTAGGACATTTGTAAAATATGGGGAACTACGAACAATTCTATGCGGATTGCAGCTAGAGAGTCTTTTTCCAGTCTTCAATGAACATAATATGACATGCTCAGATTTTCTAAAAATGACCGATCATGATTTAAAGCAGGTGAATTAGCTGATTAGTGTTTCTTATATTCTGGTAACTAGTGTAAGCCTTACATTTTATGCCGCTATAAAGAATAGATATCATACAATAAATGAAATACTTTTTAAGGAATATATTTCATATTTCTTAAATATTCTCATTGGCACTTCAATTTGAAATCTAAACTGGAAAGTATATGACTTGTATAATTTATTATAATAATATACTATTTGCATGCATTAGATGGAGCCACTGGTCACAAACCCACACTTTCCCAGCATTCCGCATTTTGTGAGTGAACGTGCCAAGTGCATGCAAATAGCCTATTATAGCTGCAGTGTACAGTCATACAGACTGTCTTTGATTTTGACACCATGCCTGTATGCCCTGCTATAACTACATTTCCAGTAAGACTAGTATCATTAGGTGTATACACAGATAATAACATTGCGTACTGGGAATAATCATTATCTTACCTGTCGTAGCTTGGAATAACAAAGATTGGGGACCGTAAGAAAATTTTGGATGAAATACAACAAATACACAAAAAGGACTGGGAAGCTTCTAGTGTTACTTCTGTGCAGTATAACAAACAAATCAGGTTGGTAAATGGTAATAGTATTAGGCAAGAATGCAGGACTGTCATTCCTATGCAGAATATATAATGACTATCTAATGGGAGTCAGTATTTAAGCACATATTGCTGCTAGTAACAGGTTGTAGTACGGTGTATAAAAAAAAAACTACTACTCAAATCCCTATTAAGATAATACTGTCAGAGCTCTTACTTGTTTTGTGATATCTGTTTCCATTAAAAAAATAGACATAAATAGGAGCAACAATCCTTAAGTCACATGGTGAAAAACTAACTGTATTTTTGTATAATAGTATAATTCATTTTACATTACTTTTAGTTGTCCTGAGGCGGTAGCAATGTTAGCTAATATAGCAAAGCACACTGACTACATAAGCTGCACTGTAGCGTACATAAAAGATCACATAAAAAATGAACCAAAAATGTTACAATCGGGAAATGTAAGTCTAGTTTTAGTGTCTACATGACCAGTATCCATTTTGGCTGTAAGCAGCTTTTAATATCAACCTCTTGAGAACTTTATTATTTTTTAATAGGATTTCTAATATTAAAAATAGGTATTTATTTTATTTTTAAAAAGCAACATGTTTATATCACATGTTTTACTGACAGAAGTAATTGAGCTGCAAAGTCAGCATTGTGATTCTCCATCATCACATGGACAGCATTTGTTGGAATACAAAATTATACCATGAACCCTCTAGTTTCTGCATGACATTGCTTTTATACTTAATGTAAATTAGAGCTGGTCTTTGCTGGTATTCCTGCTGTTCTGCTTAGTAGCATCAAAACCAAGAAACTTTGTCCAGATGTTATTTTAGGACATACAAACCAATTATCAACTGAAGTGGGTGTAATGAGCTAATTTTCTCATTATCACATTGTTGAATCTAAATGGCCGCGGATGATCCGTTTAATGCATCCTTACTAAAAATGATGAGTCGTCTAGAGTGAAGCCTCGACTCTTTTTGTTACTTTAATAGTTAAGAAAAATTCTCTTGATGTAAAGAAATCTTGCTCAGCACAACATATTAGATTTAGTCATGATTATAATGGTCTATTACCTTATCTGTATCGTCTTCAGGATGGCTCAGCTATCGAAACAGTATGCAAAATTACTGAAGAAGCTATTAATAATGTCACTCATCTCTACAGCGAATTAACAAGTATGAGATCAGAGGTCTCCCAGGTATGTTCCAAAGACATTATCTATTATTGTTGAGCATAAAATACGTATTTTTAGTTTTCTGCAGGTATAGTCATTTCTTTTTCTGAAAGCCTGTTTCTAAATACAAGAGCCTGAACATACTTTAATTCCATTCCACTAATGTTGGCATTAACAACTACACAATGTACACTGTATGATAATTTCAATACAAATAACTTTTAATACTGTAAACACCAAAGTAGCAAGTCACTATCCAGTAGTTGTTAAATTTGATTTGGTTGTTTTTCTAGCTCACAGGTGCAATTGAATACCGCCCACCAGATTTAATTCAAGCAAAATCAAAGAACACAAGAAAATGGGCAATATATGACTTGCTGTTGGTTGCTGGTGTCTGTGTATTTGGTTACTGGCAAAAGGAAAGGATTACAGACATTTTACAGAATTTGTCTAACAAAGTGAAAAGTTGATTCAGCTAAATATAATCATGTTATTGAAGTTGTATACATTGCAAGATTTTGTGTAAATAGATACCTTCTTTTAGCTACTACCTGAAGTAATCTTATGTGGTATTAAATAGTTTTTATTGGACACACAATAGTCGTAACAGTGAAATGATGGTATAATTCATATAAGCTAAGACTCAAGGTGTCCGACACTGGTATTGTTAAGATGGAAGATTATGAGACATAATTCCATAGTGATTGAAGTTGTATTTTTCTGAGTTACATTAGTATTAAACAGTAAACAAAAACACTCATCAGTATTTTATATTTATGATTTTTAGAGTGAAATAAAGCATTATTTTAGTATTAAAAACATTTCTTACATTTTCGTACTTTGAACCTAGCCAAGTTTATAAATTAATGTAACTATGTAATGTGAATGAATCCGAGTGAAATACCAACATTGATTTCTTCATTATTAATTAATGTCGCAAGTGAGTAGACATTTACTCAGTATGCTACAAAGCTTGTGTGTGAGAAAAAGAATATTTACACCAAAAAAGGTAAAACTAGCAGTATTGCCATACTATTATTTGTCATTTGTAACGGAAGTGAAGCAACGTCAAGAAAAATAAGCTAATCAAGTTAAGGAGTTGCGAATTATTGAGCAAAACATTTTTTAAAAAATCCTTCTGAACTGGAGACATCCTGAAGAGCAAAATGTCTTTGGTGAGGTTCAAAAAGTGACACTAAGTAAAACTGCTCATAAATTAATTTTGCTACAAAACTGCTGGTATCCTACCTTACTTGAAACATGAGGAAAATGTTTTGTAAAGCAAGATTTTTAAAAGTTGTTTGTTTATTGTTTGAAAACGACATCATTTGTTACCATTCAAGAAATCAGTGAAATAATTTCTTGTTGCTTTAAAACAAATATAAAATAAAAGATTAAAATAATAATGCTTATTGTTATTTATAAAAAACATTATTACTAAAAATGTAATTTATAAATATTCATAAAAAATATTTTAAAAAGGAGAATTTATGATAAAAATAGGAAAATAAGACTATAGTTTATTGTTCATTCTATTTCCTAATTTCAAAGAAATCGCTTAATTACTTGTAAAGTTATAGCCAAATAATTAGGATAACTATATTTCGGCAGTGTTATGCTAAATATTGACAGTCAACTGTTTTCAGCAGTGAGATGCATACATTGCGACCAATAGGTGTCAGTACTTTACGGTGCAGACTATTTAATGTAAATTTGCACATGAGAATGTGAACACGGACACTATGCACCAAGTAAAATGCAGCAACTGTAAAAATAGCGAGTGCTTCAAATTGAACAAAAAGAAAAATATATTGACAAGTCTCCAGCTAGCAGGTAGCAAAAATGCGCTGAATGCGTTGTACCCGGTTGTACACGATATCCGAGTTGATTGGTCCTACTTGTGAACTTTTGTGTTCATGCGCGTTAGGGCAAACGATTCTGTTACTGATAAAAATATGCTCAAATTTGCTTTGGTGTATTCAAAAAGATGCTTTAAATTACCCTGTGTGACAATTCATGTGTATTACTTGACACTTAGAAGGTTTTTTAAATACCGGAAGTACTCCTTTCAAGTGTAACGATATAAAGAAAGTTGCTGTTCGGTTCCTGATGGGAAGTTTCCCCAAAAAGTATGAGGATTTTACAAATATGTATAACTGCATGTATACTTTCTTATGGAACGAGCTATTCTTACTTATTTAACAATGATTGGAGCCCTTATGATAATAAATATGGCTATTTTCCTGAATCAGAAAGATTGGCTATGCGAGAAGCTGCCAAAGAGATGTTTCAATTCGGATATGACAACTACATGAGATATGCTTGGCCAGATGACGAACTCAATCCGATACACTGTAAAGGAAGGGGACCCGACTACGATAACCCGTGAGTATTTAATAAACCCAAGAGAATCATATAACATTATAGTAGGTTTCCGAGTTATGCTCACACCGGATAAGGTACTAAATACTGGTTTGTAACAGCTACTCCGGTTTTTCTAACGTCATCAGCTTAGTCTGTCAGGGATTCAATTGCTGAGGAAACACAGAATCCTGAATTCCGTATACATAAATATATGCACACAATTAGCACTAGTTTATGTATTTAGATGGATAGGGGTCATCAGACTATTCAGGTAGATAGAGCGGGGGCAAACTTATTTTCCTACAGGTGCGAAAGGGATATTTTATTTAGGAGCGTCCAATAGACTATTACTGTTAGTACATCGTACAACCTGTTTATATATAGTAATTATTGTTGAGGTGGGAAAGGGTTATATTATTTTCGTGACCCACGATTGCAGGAACTTGTGATTTGTGAAAAGGCAATATTATTTCCTTTAAGCCGTGGTCCCTACCCATTTCCTCCCTCAATGTCTCAACAGATATTTCTGACATCATTTTACCGCATCACAAACCTATACGTTGTATATACAAAAGAGCATAACTCAGAAACCTACAGTAAACTGAGAGGCGAAGTGCATAATGATGTACTGAACGATGAATATGCGGAATATTCACACCGGTGGAGTTAAAATCCTTGAACTTGGAAATATTGCTGTCGTCGAATTTGTGTTGGCCACGTCGAAGTCCACTTAAATTGCAATGAATGTGAAACATCATACCAAAAGGGAGACTTTTGTTATTTAAATTATTATATATGTACATGGTGTGGTTGTTGAGAGTATGAAATTTCTGTAATTTGTATGTAACTTG
>JAOXYB010065045.1:0-10328 GCA_028565635.1 Phoronis ovalis
CACGTCAAACTTTATGCTTGAATGTTTCGAAAAACCAGAGAATAACAACTTACGAAACTCAAACTGTAATCTCATATTAATGGCATGAGTGCAATAGGCTAGTTATTTTTAATTTTGCATTAAATTCTTACTTTTATTTCTTTCCTTTTCTTGTCAACTTCTAAAATAGCACTCCATTCTTGCAGTAGTAATGGACACGAACATGTAGGTATGATAAATATGTCGGTACGTCGTAATACTGGGTTAGATGACGTTTATCAACATGAGTAGCTGCTTAAAAAAAACATCAAATCATATGAAGACCAGTAGTTTGGTCTCTTTTGACTTATGATATGTGAAGGGAAGACGTTTTCCCACAACATATTGAAAAATAAAAAAATGCGTATCTCCAGTTTTATTTTTAAAGCGCAAAATGTTCGTTTTTCGTAATGACGAAATAGCGGGTTGTATTGACTGTAAAACATTAGCGGAAAACAAAATATATTGGAAGATAGTTTTAATAACATTTGAAAGACATGATATGTATCTTTATTTTACCGTGTAGACATTTAATTTTAGAATAACGGCTAGTCATACAGAATTTTTGCGACTTTGTGTTTGGCCGAGTTGTAAATTCTAATACTGATTAAGTTTGGACTGGGGTTGAGAGTAAAACATGATATCTAAATTAGGCTCAAGTGAAGGAGAAAAACATATCAAAAAATAAGAAAATGTATACCTCTAGAATTTTTTTAAAAGCGAAAAAAGTGATTTTCACGGAAAGAACACAATTTTGAACTCGCCGTTAAAAATACGTCAGGGTGTTACTCAAAAAATATGACGCCACAAATTAGCCAAATATCTTGAACTTTAAATAAAAAAGATTTTTTTCAAATACCTAAAGCCGCTTTAAACCGGTAATCATTTTTCAAACACCCCCTAAATGTAGATAACGCAATTCGCAAAAAAAAAACAACATTTGGACTAAACCCGGACTTCAAATAGGTGACCACAAATAAATTTAAAATTATAAGACCAGATAGAATACAATTAGATATAGACAGTACATGTCAAAGGAATATTCGACTGAAAGCAATTGCAATGGGAATATTTTGATGAAGTGTTAAAAATATGTAACAAAACCACATATCCTTATTTTTTATTTTACAGTGTCAGTATTGGTCAGTCAAGATATTTTTATTACATTTTGGACAAAAAAGGTACCAGAATGCAGGGAAATGTAACTGTGTTAAATATTGCAAATATAATATTTCTTGAGAAGTTTTACACAAGCTGGTATGAATCACAATGATGCATATCCTACATTTAAATCTAAGTGTGATGAACATAAAATTAAGGTTAAATGAGTGCCAAGTCATGTAGGCCACCGACCCATAGAGCATTATAACAATTTTTAATAAAGCAAAGGTCTTCAACAAAGATCACTAAGGACCACATAGTTATCAACGCTTTACTGAATATTTTTGAACTATTACAGTTTCACACAGCAATTTTCTCAGTATTTCACATTTTTCCAATTCCACATTTACAGAGACAGCTAGTTGTGCACACTTTACATGACTAATACTACATACCCCAACATGTAGGGGCATCAACCTCTGAACATACAGGATAGTCAGGTCCAGGGTTAACCTCCACATCACCAGATAACAACAGTAACAGCATCATTACCAGACCATTACATCCATCACCATACTGGAGAAAACTAAAATAGTAATTATGTGAAAGCTGATTTTAAATAAAAATTAGGTTCTCCAAAAAATCAAGACAGTTTATAACAAGTTTACTGCATGCTGGGTTATTCAAAGTTGGTATATATAAAACTTGTCAATGTCTACAGTAGACGTACTTGGTGCAAATAATTAAAATTACTTGGCACTAAATATTACAAGTGCGAGAATCCATTTTGTGTTTACTTCATATCATATTCCAAAATATATTTATTAAAATTATTTTCACTATTTTGGATGACCTTGACCTTTCCCTGTATGACGGAGTGTTAAGGTAACATACATCAGCAGCAAAATACTGTAAAACAGAAACAGCAGATCGGTACCTGGGTGGTACTCTCCTTCACTCACCTGTTTACTTCAAAAATCTCTGCCTCCACAACAGTTGATCGTCTCTGATGAATGAATGTTGCAGGTAATTCATTGTGCACTAGAAAACTTTAAAACTTAGTAACACTACTAAATATGTGAGCATGTGATTTCATTAATTTGCATTTGTAATACTTTATTTAATACTTGAAAGCATAGAAGTTAATGATGATCGGTGTACGTACAATAAAGCTGATCAATTGCTCATATGGCATAAGTACACCATTAGATTGCCAACATAAGTACACTGACAATCGTTATAACGTGCCTGCTATTTCAATGGTAAATATGCCCGAATTCAAATTTCAAATTTCTAAAATTGTAACGATCTCAGGAATTTTCTTTTTTTACTTTTTTATTAGAAGTGCAACATGTTGACTTTATAAAACTAAAATGCCACGCCTCCCAAAAAACAGAAAAAATATGCGCATTAATATGTAGTAATTATATTGATATGTAGTATCAACAAACCCTTATACCAAATTAAACAAACCCACCAATTATTGTAAACAAGTCAAGTATATAATCATTTACGTGCCTTTCATCATTGGATAATATATATACTCAACCATCTCAGCGAATGTCACTACTAGCAGGAGTAATATGAGTTGAACACACAGCACAGAACTGAAAAAACAATATTTTTAAATATGAACTTAAAAGTGAACAAGGATTACGGCCATTAAAATACTACTTTTGGATACCGATTTAACTTTAATTCTTAAGCAAGACATATTTTGAAAAAACATATTTTTGTCCTAAGTTCCATGTTGATCTAGCAAACTCCAGATAGTGACGCAAGAGGGCGCTATAATATAGGCATTGTCACCGTGTCAGAGCAAGAACAACTTATAAAGTTATTCATGAGAATTTGTGTGCAATAAACATATTTTTCCTTATTTTGCTTTCAGTTCCTGAATTTTTCATTTTTAAACTGGGAGGCATGTGCTCAGGAATAAATACCCCAAAAATTAGAGAATAACACACACGTGGACATAGAAGAGGGAAATTTCCATTTCTCAATCAGAACAAACGTTCATTGGATGACGTGTCGCATCATCCAAATGATTAATATAATACAAATTCAGTCCAGAACTGTTTCACAGTTTAATAGAATTATTATAAACATATTCTTAAAAAAAACATTATCTTACCTAAGAATAAAATTGTTGAGATCTTTTGTACTTGATAATTTCCCCTTCCCCTGAGCAGCACACAACCCCGAAGTATTAATGTTGTAATCACCATGGTAACAATCTTCCTTCATTTCACAGACATTTCTCTTTAACATTGCAGAGTGATGTTTGTACTTGCTTCTTTTTTTACTAGCCAATTTTTTCTTACGAAGGCAGCTAATGGTTACAGAACCAGAACCACAAACACACTTTGATGAGCATTCTTCTCTTTCACATGGTACAATAATGGATGAAGAGGTATGTCTGGAGTGTGCACATCCACATGAATCTTTGTGCAACTTGTTATTTTGTTTTGCAAATGTTTTTTCGTTTAATATGGGAGAAGAATCTTTTTCACTACCTTCAGTTTCCTGGTCCGTCACATGATCATTATGACCAACACACCCACTGCGATTTCCTTCAGTCACATTTTGAAAAGTCACATCATCACTAACAAGTTTTTCTGAAGATATTTTCTGAGGTTTAAATAGAATTTGAACATTGTCTCTATCAATACGTACTTTGTCAGCATGTTTGAACTTCGCATACAGATTCTTTCGCAGTTGTTTAACTTGCCATTCTATCCAACGCACCACAAATTTGTGTTTGTCAAAGCATGGACCTCGTCGGCTAAGAATCTGTATCTGAATTGGCAAAAATCTACCAGTGACACATCGGTGTTGGATAGCACAGATCGGCATTGTGAAGTAATGTGTGTCAGAACCTGAAACAAATTCATGAAATAAAATACAGTAATTTCAATAAAAATCATAGGCTGAAAGGAGCAATTAAAAAAATTTGTAGCACTGAATACATGACGTTGATTGAAGGGGGTAAACTCAAGGTTTTGAAATATAGGCACGTGCCGCAGGATGCAATCCAAAACTTCAGTCAACATAATTATGCAAACTAAATTCCATTTTTTACAAACCAGGTTCAATCTAGGTATAAACTCATTTGCACTGTTTACATGTCATTATTTTTTTTATATCTCCACTCGAAAAAAATAACAAAGCATTACATAATAGATGACTTAGATCTATTGTCCAAAATTAAAAACAACTGTTAACATGTACCCCTTTGCAAAAACTCCTTAGAAGAAAATATTCTAATAATTTTAAAGAAAATTCCCTATTTTAGGCATATTTGATTTTCAACAACCTTATCTAGTTTTTTTGTAGAAGGCCTACAGGCCTACATAACCAGTGTAGACTCGAGTTGTTAATCCTCACTCGCACGCCTTTTTTCTCACAGGCGGGATCTTGTTTAAACATTGTCAAAATGAGAACAAATATTCTGGCGGGAGCCGGTAAAATCCCACTTTTATAATCTAGTCATAAGGTAGGGATAGATTAAAAAAAAGTATGCTGAGATGTGAAATCAACAGATTAAACTGAATATAAAAGTTCTTCACAGCTAGATTTGACTTAGTTCTAAAGTGGTATATACATTACAGAATTAGAAAAAGTTTCTTAAATAAAATGTCATTACCTCCTAAATAAATGGTGAATAAGAAACATAAACTTTAATTTACTTTTTCAGGATTTTCAATCTAGAATTCAATGACTGCCAGTTATTATGTGTGCTTAACCGCTGTTACCAATATGTTGGACACAATTTATTCTGTTCAAACTTCAACGTAATTATAATTGAATTAAAACAGCCACACACACTATTTTTTAATCTGGTCTTTCTTTTACGTACAAATTAAAAGTCATTCTTTTACATGCATAAAGAACACACAGAATCATAGCAATGAACATACGACATGAATTTGAGTCAATATTTATCATGTATTAAAATATAATAATTCAATACATTCAATTTCTTCGAGCATATACTTTATTTATTTTAGTGTAGTTTGTTTAAAAGAAATTACACACTACAAGAAGCATATTATTTTTTATATCATAATAATGACAATGAACTGATGTTTTCTTATATAAAAGATAATATAATATGCATGGAGTACTTATCATGTTAATTCAAAGCATTAAATTTGCTTATAATAAGCATTTGGTTGTAGAATATTGTTCCTATTCTAAGGAGTTGTTACTGTTCTAAGTTTTTCATGCAAAACTGATGCTTCGGATAGTTTACAAGTTATGTTAAGCTGTAAAAACTACAGATAATATAATAACGGAAAAATATTTTATTTCGTTTCTTAAATCCACAAGAAATAAATATGAATAAGAATGTGTTATTTATAAACCCGGTAAATGAGAAAACAAGGCCCAGCAAACCTACAATAACCCCAGGCAAATGTGTACACTTTAGTGAGAATTATTCTTAATCTTTCTGAGCACATAAATTAATTGAAACTCATTGCTTATGAAAATTAAAGTTTCTTAAGAAACAATCTTTATCCCAAAAAATGGCATATTAAGAGAGAAGGAAAAAGTATATATGTACACATTCAAAACTTCTGTGGGAGGACCCTAAGACTACCCAAGTATTCATCCTCCTGTATTCAGCCCTCACCACTCGACCAAGGCTGAGAGCCTGCAATGACCACTTCTCACTCAACCCAAAAAAATCTCCCTCCTAAAACATTTTTTGGTTGGTGGTATCTCTGCAAACGTATACTGTACACCAAAATTAATGCTTGTTATTATAGTGACATCTTGTATAAATGAAAAATCCTGTATCCGAAAACAAATGTGCGCGGTCGGCTCCCTGAATCTGCCCTTGTTTTAATACCTTTGTATAACTTTACCAACAGTTGCAACCAAATGTTTGATAACTACAGGTACCAAAAATGTCCAGGACTGTCAACAGAGTGAGTAATAAAGTTGAATTTAAAGTTCCTATTAGAAATATGGAAAATATGTCATCTTTGGCGTCTTCTACGTCATAAACTTTGAGAATGGCTCCTTGGAAACTTACATAATGTTACAGAACACCACGCATGTGTGTTGTGGCTTGACACCTTTCTAAACCTTATAATAGACTGGTCCATGTGTATAATGCAAAACGCATGTATTCCACACATCTACGTAAAACTCTAATATAGTATTATGCAGGTCTCTTTAAATTTTATTGGTATAAATACTAAAAATAGTGACTCATATTGGACAACACATTTCACTGCATGTTTCGTCAAATAAGTCTCAGTTTTTGGCTAGTTTGGAAGCAATTTCTCAGCAAGTTCTCTAAAATCCCCAAAAATAACCCGAACAGTACAGTGAAATTTGATTTATTCAATAAGTTCCAATCTGTATACAAAATAAGTTGGAAGGTATAAAAAGTGACACAATGTGTCATGGCAAAAAAGAGTCCAAGATAGTAACAATTCCTGTAGAAATATCCCAAAATATAAGTTGATAATCCGTTCGAAAATAAATAAAACATTATCTACAGAAGTATATACCTCAGCAACGGATTCAATTTAGACGAGATGCTTTCACTTTCGCAATGTAAAACTACACGTAATGAAGTATGGAAATATTATGTAGTGTAAGTTAAAAGGTGACTTCGATAATAAGTAGGCACTATAAGCTGTGTCTTTTGGTGATTAAACTTTTTTCTACATTTTGTACTTAATGTATATACAATTAAAATATAAATCTAATAAACATACTTGATAGATTGATTACAAAGTGTTTAGATTTCCTTGTACCATTTATCAGCTTATCACGCAAAGACTGACAAGCTAATAGTTCTATCAACAAAACATACGGGCTGTTATTTTAAAAAGGAGTTAAATTTGTCAAAATCCTATGCGTGATTCGAATGAAAATGTTTGCTTGAAAACTTACTAAACCATGAATCTGTTTAATAAAGTTTACCTAAAAGGATTACAAGCTAGGGTCTTTAGTTTTTACACGTACTCGCGTATTTGAATCTTAAATCCGGTTAAATGGTAATATGAAGTGGTCTAAATACAATAATTACGCGGGGGTCGACTCCTTTATGCAAAGTTCTCAAATACAAAAATTGCGTCAGCTTTCGTTAATAGACCATGTATCTTATATACGCGCGTTACGTGCTTAGGGTCTGTTTTTTTGGCTAAAATCACGAAAAGGGGTGGGTTTTTTCAAAAAAGCACTTCCTTAGGGGTGTATTTAAAAAAAAAATCATTTCCTTAGGGGTGTATTTTTTTGCAGAATTTAACTTCGTTAGGGGCTTTTTTGAAAAGTCATGTTGGAACATGGGTACCCACTTTCATATTGACCAGCACCTCGATTCCCGTACGATCAAACGCTTTATTGATGAATATCGTCCTGGAACAAATCCTTACATACTGCCGACTGTGAACGTGCCTCAAGAAACGATCACAATTTGGTATAAAAGTTTATTTACGATTGTAAACACGGTCAATCCGGATTTTAGAATTCCCGTGGCATATCCCCACTCAAATCAAGACTAAATACAAGTAACATTAATAGGAACATTAATCAACATTAATCATGATTATATACATTTATCTTTACATTGCTATATAAATGTATATATATATATATATATATAAATCTACTCGCACATGTTGGGCACAAGTATATTATACTTGTACTTACCGTTTTCCCCAAGCGTTTCTAGAAAGGGTTCAGATAATCGTCACCATCCCAAGGTATGCAAGCAATGTGAAGTAATAATTGAACGCTGTCGCGATAGAGATCGTATCTGACAATGCATTATGTTCCGCGTCGGGTCACTTCAGGTCAATGGGAGGGGACACTACCCCCAAAACTACTCCGAGTACTATACATATCTAGAGCAGTCCAGAAATTTAACAATGTTTGTTTGATTTCCCGTCAAGGAAATGAGGTACGAATTCTACATGATATTTTAGTTTATATATTTCGACATTTAATTTTAAAAGTACCCTAGTAAACGTTGTATTTAATATTTAATTAATAATTATTTTTTGATACTTTTATTGCGTTCTTTAGCGTGTATACAGATGTTAATGCGCAGAGATTACATTTTCAGTGATTGTTTCGCAAAAGCAGTGGTATTTTATTTTTGTGTACGGAAAGGTTTGGCTGCTACCCCCGAATGATATTTCTTGAAGTGACTCTCCTGGGCTTAGACATTTGTGAACATTATTGATATTACTAGTTAACGCTAACATATTTTCTCCTGAGTAAATAATTCAATTATAATACGGTTTTATATAAAATCTATGCAAGAAAATATGTGACAATAGATGTTTTGTCCCAGCAAAATAATTTCTACGGGAGCTTATGAGTAATCATAGTTCGATAGTTATTGTGTAAACATAATCGAATTGTTCAGTTATAAAGTCACCTACTCACTAATATAATGCACTTTAAGCAGTTTTAAGGGATAGAAGACTGGGCAATAAATGTGCCGCGGATATTGGCCACTGTGGAAAAATAGTCTGGTCGAATATTTATCCCCGTCACGCGGACGTTAATCGCCTTTACACCGGGGCATTTCAGTTTAAAAACTCACACTGTTATACGAACATAAGGCATTGTTATAAACCACTATTTGTGACCAATGTTATTGTTAGCCGCTTTATACCGTACGTTAAAGGGGTTTCTTTTCAGAAGATGTTCTCCAGGTCGGCGTCAGAGTATATGTATGGGGGGGGCGGGGGGGAGGTAGGAGTACAAAAAGGCCTTAAAACAAAATAGTACACTAAATTAAATTAAATAATGGTCTACTTAACAGACCAAATGCACATTGCTCTCTCATATCGGTCATATATATATATATTTTTTTTTTTTATTAAATCTTATAATTATTTGTACCACAATAAACTTCATTATTATATCCTCACGACCCACATTAGAACCCTTGTGGCGGAAAGGCTGAACTGGTGAAGAAAGTAGCCGCTGATGACCGTACACTCCTTGGGATATTGACAACATTTATATGTTGTTTAACACTTACTTTATCATTAATTATGTAGTTTACACAAATGTTTAACAAATATGTATAACAAATATGTTTAACAAATCTGTTATAAGTTTCAAATTTGTAGATGTAGGGATTTTTGATCCAATTTTCAAAAATTAAAATTCGAAAAACACATTTTTGTTCCTAAAATGTCTTTTATCATGTTATATGATCAAATTCAAATTATTCAATCTTAAGATTTGTAAAATCTGGAGTATTAACCTTTTTTATTTGTAGACTTTTATAAGTATATCTCTTTATTTTAATTACTAAAACCTAGGTTGAATTACCTACACACTCCTTTGACTCC
The DNA here is from genome assembly GCA_028565635.1 of Phoronis ovalis. Classification (NCBI taxonomy): domain Eukaryota; kingdom Metazoa; phylum Phoronida; family Phoronidae; genus Phoronis; species Phoronis ovalis. Next base: position 9,453 of record JAOXYB010065045.1, read on the forward strand.
TTTGTATCTCGAACCCTTAATTAAATTGCTCTATTATTAAGTTATTTTAGAGACTGTTGTATGTTTCCGTTGACATCAAGAAGAAAAGAGGAGCTTGCGGCATAACATGTACGTAACCCTTCAAGGTATTCACATCTATCACAGCGGCATAACATATACGTAACCCTTCAAGGTATTCACGTCTATCAGAGCGCCATCACTGGCTACGAAAAGCTGTGAATGAAAACTTTTTTTGAAAAATGAATGTAAGACATATATGCACAACTGCAGGCCCGTCAGTTGGGGGCGCTCGCACCCCCTTTTGAAATAACAGAAATATTTTTACGCCCTAATCACGGAATCGGGCATATAGTTAAGTGGCAGAAGGTTACATAATTACACAAGAGCCACCATGGGGATGGACAGGTTAGCCTCTCTTGTTAGAACGAAAGAATAAAAAGATGCTTTTCACAGACTTTCTGAATATCAGTCAAATCACCAAACATGTATGATATTTAGGATTACTGCTTTTTTGGGTTTGTACGTTTTCTTTCTTAAGTTCTTTCTTTCTTGTTTCTTTTTTCCAATTTTCAGCGAGCTGTATCTCGCAGATGGCCAAGGGTAGAGACATGCGACTTAAAGTATAACATCCCTGGGCAGGCCATTGTTGACCTTGAGGTCAGAAGGTCATTTAGAGGTCAAAGGTCAAATTTCTAAAACTGCTCAAATCATCCAAATATGATGTTTTAAAGTTACACAGACGGAATCTTGATGACCTTTGAGGCTATGTAGGTGCCAAAAGGCATCTTTGGCATCTTTAAATTAATATATGGAGGAAATATGTCTAAACTAAAGAACGGTTGGTCATACAGGCTTGAAGTTTGACGTATGACATCC
>JAOXYB010065056.1:0-24572 GCA_028565635.1 Phoronis ovalis
TAGTCGTATCTCAAATGAGGAACAAAATGCCATTTTGATTATTTTCAGTGAACACAAGTAGTTATCAAATAATAAATGTTATGTGATTTTTTAAATGCGCCGTAATAAAAGTCATTTCTGAAAAAATTAACACTAGTTATAAACAAAACATTAAAGGTTGGATGAAACACCATAAAAACCTTTACCATCTAGTTTCTGTCAATAATCACTTTCAGTAGATGAAAACGGTAACGACACGAAAGAGTTTTAAAATGTCTATTTTATACAACTTTAAAAATTACCACATCATTTCGTGTCATAATAGAAGTAATAAATTATCTTTTAAAGGTTAAGATTATGATGTTTTCAAAGTGCAATCAAATTAACAAGGACATGTACTTTACAGTTTTCTGTTAAAAATGAAGATAAGAAATGTTGCAATTTTCTGTTACAAAAGGCAAATGATCACCAGACAAGGATCGAGAAACAGCACTCAAATACTTGATGGTAAAAAAGTAATATTTTGCACAAGTATGCGCTGCTTGTGCACGATTTTATTGACACTAGAAGCAAACCTATTTATTTGATAGATCTATAAACGCGAGAGTTTAATTCTTCGTTAACTCTTAGCTCTTATTTGGGACATTGCATCAATTATTTGTCATTTTCTTACCTGACGGGCATAAATTTTGTGAACTCAGTCCACACGATTGAAATACTAGGTCTTTCTCAGCCTCACTAGTTTCCCGCCAATCTGGTATCAACTGCTTAGTACTATTTTGTAGTCTTAGATATGCTACGTATTTTTTCTGTAGCTCGAAGTCATTGCTGAAACAGATACCAGGGCTTCTTCTGCCTGTATAAAACGTATTATGTAAACAAACAAAGCAAAATATCGCTATTCTAAAGAACTATTACAAAGTAAATATCCACAGGGTATTGCATCGTCTGGCAATTGCCCATCAGTATGAACAAAAGTAATTATAACATTTGGCCGCTTCAAACAAATTAACTTTAATAAAAATTAAAATACTAAGGTTACTTTTTTGAAAAACAATTATCAAAAGTAAAGTTTAATAGTTCTTGATTACATTACTGTTGATTCACTGTCACGAAAACAAACATTAATAATATATTTAATTTGTAAAATGTTACACTGTCTTGAATATATCAATATTGGGCTTACCTGCTTTAGTAATATTAATAAACTGATTTAACCTGTCTCCTTTTAGCGTGCACAAGACTTTCATTGTTGCCGTGAATGTTTCCACTCCTGGTTGTCCCGGATCTACTGTGTCCGGGATTTTTTCAGTAATTTCTCCATATACGACGTAATGTGAGTTTCCTACTGTTTCTTGTATAGAGGGTAGACCGTCGCCACATCCCGTAGTATTACAAACTAAAGAAATGCTCACTAACATGAACAAAAATATCTGCGTCTTGCAATTGTTTCCCATTTTAAAAAATATTTAAAGTTTTTGTTTTTTATTGTCAAGATTTTGGGGCCACTGTCCTCTGAAAAACACCACCGCTATATCCTTCATATAAAGCACTCTTGTGGTCGAATTCATGCAATTACATGACTTTTGAATGACTTGCTTGTTACGGGGTTCCACTCCTCTCAAAATTGTGTGTTTATAGAACAAATATTCTAAACTCAGCGTTATCTAATTGGATCCATCTTTACTATTTATCTAAGAAGATTAACATTGTAAAAATAAATGACAATGACAGATATGTAGATATGTTCAAGATTATAAGAACTGGAGGCAATCCATCAACGGTAACATGAATGGCATAAAATATAAAGGAACGAAACGGTTTGACATTTTTTCCAGTTTGACTTTTTGTCAGCTTCCTCTCCAACTGACATGCCTCCTCGAACTAAATGCTCTATTGGTAAATTCCTTAGTAAAAACACACTCATCCTAAGTCTCCTCAAAGGCTTTAAATCTGAGAAATTACTAATATCTATCGACTTATTCAATGATAGAAAACAATCAGGATATAATTGTCCTTTCACCATCAACATATAAGATTTATTTCCAAAATTGTGGGCATCAAAATTCAGAAAATATGTAAATTAAATGTTACAGTATGTCTTAAATATTTTTCAGCGTATTTTTAGACAAAAGCTTGGTTAAAGACGAGTTTAATCGGTGCTAGACAGCAGCTTCAGCCTAAATTATGTCCAAATATAACGGATGATCACAAGACTCATCGTCTTGCTCTCGAACTACGTGACTCGTGAAGAACCCCCGGAGTATTTCATTGCACTCTATGGAAATTATCTAAATTGTTATAAAAGCTCTACTGGTTATAAGCCCAATGTAAATTAAACATGTTGATTTTTTCATTAGCGATATTACTGTTTGCATATATAACAAAGTTACAAACATGAGTAAACAATACAGAAACAATTTTTAATCTTTATATATTTCCAAATACTCTTAATAAATATATCAAATCCATTTGACAAATTTATGACTGATAAAGCTATATAGCAACTATCTAAGTGATATTGTATATGATTTTATGTAAACATCAAAATTTACATTTATCAGACAGTCCACAAGGTACCTGTTAGAGCATAATTTTACAGTGGCTAGTTACCCTGAGTTACAAATGCATAAGGATTTTATTTTTGAAAGCCAAACCTGAAACAAGAATTTGGTAACAACTCTAGACAAGATAGATAAAAAAGACAAAGCGAGAATATTCAAAATGTATTTGACTAAAATGTTATTTTTACATACACCGGTTTCGTAGAGACAATCTATGTCAAACAATGTCATTGTTTAAAGCAATCGGTAACTATTGGAGGTAAGGAGGTAATGCCGAAGCGTTACCAATAATTCACCTTTTGGTATTTGGTATTTTAGGAGTTTATTTACTATTAGTTATATATGTTGATTATTATTATGTATATATTATTTAGGCCATACCTAGCTAATATCTATATTCTACCTTGAATTTCACTGGTGATTTTTCTGGTTTCTTACCTATGGATAGTTGACACAAAAGAATTTTATTTATTTGCATATTCATTCAAATGTTATATCACAATAACATACATTACATTGCAAAAGAAATAATTTGATGCGCAACTCTCGTTCTTACATCCTCATTTAAAAATGTAATTGATTTTTGACTGCAATAAATGGTGATATTGGTTGTTCAGCTGCACGTGAACCTAAAAGAAGGTATTGTCAAATAAAGAGTGGAGGATAGTGTTATCAAACTCAGCAAGATATCTATCGTTAGTCAATTTTGCGTGGGAATACTTTATTTTTGCGCGGTTATAGCATAAATGCTTTATGATGTTTCGAAATTGTATAGGTGAACTCTTTTTCTAAAAGAATAGAAATCATACCCAGTACAATTATAGTTCGTACAGTGCTATTAGAAACGGGACAAGCTTTTCCGCTGTACACCGGGATCTACATCGAAACTAAAACTTAAATTACTGAGTTATGTGAACATTTTGGCTGCAATAAACTATTTTGATAAGCACTGATCAAAGAGTAATTTATCACATTTCGAGAGCTTCCTACAAGACTCTCATCTAGAGAACGTGTTAATTCATATCAGTCGAGGGTTTGTACTTTGACATAAAAATAAGCAGAGCTCATGTTTAAGCATGTTGTCAATTTTTATACTTCTAAAATATCAACCTATATAGTTCTGTATATCCCACTCTCCTGTGTCACCCGGAAATTCGCATGTTATTTTAACGTTTTAGTGGAATAAAATGATGAACTGTTTTTTTATCGGCGTGAGTGATATAATTTATACCTACTAATTTCAAATTTCAGAATTTTTGAATGTCTTGTTTTTTAGAAAGTACCTGTTTTGCAATCTATTTTAATTATCTATAGCCGATGATTGTGGCTCATGGTTTGATCTCAGCAGGTATCAGCTGTTAGTAAAAAAAAATCCTTACATGTAGCATTGCGTCACACAATGGATGTGTGGGCTCTATCAGTTTACAGGCGATTATAATTATCACAACTTTTAGTCAAAGCCTAAGGTGAAAATTAAAAATCACATTAGAATTTTTTGTATAATCTTTTAACAATACATGTTAAGGTTGTCAACAAATAATAATATGATAACAATCTTCATTGCATAACTTAAATGTATTAAGTACTATCTGAAATTTAAAAAAGAACCAATGTACAATTAAACAAACTGTGACTCATAGTGAACATACAAAACAATGTAAAATCCCTTCTTATTCTGCGATATCATATCTGTCTGTCCCTTGTTTTAAAGACACTTTTCCTCTGAAATTAAAAGAAGAATAGTGCAAACAGCCATATCTCTAAAATATTGTTTATTTGACATCAGATTTCTTTGTTTTGCTTGCCCAAAATGTTTCTTTTGATTGAATTCCTGGATACACTCGATCCTCGTATAATTTTTAAACCGAATATGTAGCTTCCTAGGTAAAAACATGTTCAGTTCTTGATGATACATGCTGCTAGTTTCCGTCGAAACCCAACGATATCATGAATGTATTCTTAAGAAAACTCATGACTTTAGCTTGCTAGGGAAAGGCTAGTGTTTAAAATGCTCATTTTTTCCTTTATTGAATAATTATTTATAACACTTTTGAAAGAGTTTTCGACGAAGCTATCGCTAGGTGGACTCAAGTCATTGTGCAACCAGACGTCGCTCTTATTCAATATGGCGACTTCCATTTGACTAAAATTTCATGCTGTATTTTATCCGGTTTTATGTTTGATTCTAATTCTTCTAAACTTATCTGCATTACTGTGGTATGTCATAGAGGTAGCAAACGTTTGTTGACTCTCGGGTTTGATTCATATAGTTTCATTTTTATGTAGCACAAGTGGACTTTATGGACTGGGTGTGGATTACAGTAGTCCTGTAGATAATATCGATCATCGCCGAGCCCGGGATACGATTGTTTAGTCCTGTTTTCATGACGTTCGTACATTATTAGTTACCCCCCCCCCTCAAACGATCGTCCTGGTCCTTGATAATCTGTACCGTTAAGTATGAATCCTTGGTACGTGATGTTATGCGCTGTAAGTTTGGCATCTGACCTATGGCAACAAAACTTTTCTTGAGCTAGTCCTGCACGCGTGGCTCCTTAGTACTATGCCCATGGATAGTCTACAGCTGGCCACCTCCTATCTCAAATTGGCTGACGTTCGAAAATACTTAGTTTCTTAAATAAATTAATTCCACGCATGTTTGTCTATTCCTCCACTCTTGTGCTTCTTAATAATAGTAAATGACCGCATCTAGATACTGACTTGATATAACTTGAAGCTTCGACAACAGATCAGCATAAAATACAAAATGCACTCTTGAAGGTTTGTTTATGCATTGCATGGATATTAAGCTATTGTGCTTGCATGAAGGCTAGTCGAACTTTGGCCCATTTGAGGTAAGAAACAGTTGTGACTCCTACGGATAAACTCTAAGCTGCCTGTAGTTTATTGGTTGTCTCCTGATTTATCTAGGGACTCTAACTAGGTTAATAAAATTGGCAATGCATTGATGGTGATCATTTCAGGAAGGCATAGGGAGTGAGCTGACCTAAAGTATGGCAGAAGCTATTTCTCAAAGAGCTGGCCAAGTTTTGGCAGCAAGCTTACGTAGAAGATTGTGTGTTTCCAAGATGTTTCCTGGAATTATGCAAAAAATTCCTCTGGAGACGGATATGATGAGTAACAGCCAAAAGGTACTGCAGCCAAATAGAGTACCATGTAATGCTTTGGATGATTTTAGCAAAAAATAACAAACACTGCATTAGGAAGCTGGATCAATCCTAAAAGCTTAAAAATTACAATCAAAGACTTTTTCTGAATAATATTATTGTTTATCAGAAAACTTCTTTTTGAAGTATTGTGAGACAAACAAGCATGTAATTCACAACTCAACTGATTGTATTTTTTATAAACACAACTTTCTGAATATTATCAACAAAATAAGCTCATTTCATTAAATTCAAATATTTATAAGATAATATAAGAGCTCAGCCTATCAATATTTAAAATATTTTCTAGTTGATGCTATATTATGGCATAATTCAGCAATCACATATTCCGGGAACATACCATTTGCTTCCAATGGCACTACGAAGTTTAGAAAAATTAACAAGACTTATAGACAATGAAATGCATAGTATTGGAGCACAGAAAATTGCAATGCCATGTTTGACATCGGGAAATCTCTGGAAAAAGTCTGGTAAGTATTTTAAAAGTAAATTTATTTGATCAGTGCTTAGTTTCTGGATTTGGAGAATCATATACTGATGCAAAAGGGTAAATTATATTGTACTCATTTAAAAAATATATGCTTTCATATTTGTATTGTTTTACTTTTTTTCTTATTATCTTGACCAGTGCAAACACTTACATTTTATTGGTGATAGTGTGACATTTAAATAAGTATATGAAAATTGCCTTATTTGCCAAAAAATCATAATGATGTAGCATGGTAAATATGTCATCTGTTTTATTCAGTGTATTGACAAGTAATTTTTGAAATGACCTAAATTTAAAAAAATGACTTTAATTATGAAATACTGTTTTACTATAGCAGCAGAAGGGGTTTTCTTAAAGCAGTGTTGATGAGTGACATTTAATGGTGATAAATTGAAAGACTCCAATCATTAAATTACTTATGTCTGTTTTTTAGGCAGATGGGAAAGTACAGGGCCAGAATTATTTAAATTGAAGGACAGGCACGATGTAGACCAGTGCTTAGGACCCGTAAGTTCAATTTCATGCTGTTTTATCATTCCTGTGTCCTGTCAGAAACAGTTTTATAATGTGAATTTAAACCGAGAAAGTGAGAGATTTATAAAACCATAATGATAGGTCATAATAGGTTTCTGGCGCCATAGTGTAGGAAGCAGTTTATGGATAATTTCTTCTGAGATACTATTGCATGCATTCTGTCATATTTGCTTCAAATATTTTGTAGACTCACGAGGAAGCAGTAACTACAATGTTTGCTAGTGATGACAAATTCTCATACAGAAAACTGCCTTTACGGCTGTATCAGGTAATTTAAAAAGTTTTGTGATGCCTAAGTTTGTAAATTGTTAATCAATATATGATATAATCGCTGTTTGTTTTACAATGTAATCACTGTTTTCTATAATTTACTTGTACATTCTTTGATTTTTTGTCTTTCTTACATGATTTCTTTAATTTTTATCTTTCTGAATGCTGCACTCCACAAAAGTATTTGTAGACATACAGTATACTGCACTATAAAAATATAACTTCAGTTTTTATTGTTATAGATAACAAGAAAATTCAGAGATGAGATGCATCCAAAGTTTGGTCTTCTACGTGGAAAAGAATTTGAAATGAAGGGTTAGTTTTGAGTTTTTATGCATACATTTGAGGAGAATATGTACATCAAATTTATTTTAAATTATACCCATGATGGTTATCATTTTAATATATTGCCTTTCTTGAAATTGTTCCAGCATGTTTCTTATTGTAAGGCTTGTATTTGTCTGAATTGCCTCATATTCGGGGTGTGAGGAGAGAGATGATTAAATGAGCAGTAATAAAATTGGAAAGTATAGATTCAAAACCTGGACATTACTACTTGGTATAATAGCCTAACATTCAAAGGCAAAATTATATTAATCCAAAGGATTCCAAGCAGTTTTTCAAGAAATTACGTATTGGGAAACTTTAAAATGAATCCTTTAGCCGATTCTATTTGATTTTGTTCTTCTAATCTAGATATGTCTTATATGGCTTTATTTTCAGACATGTATACCTTTGACATGACTGAAGAATTGGCTCGAGAAACTTACAACGAAGTTTGTAGTGCTTATGATAGATTATTTGATACACTGCAACTTAGATTTGTCAAAGGTATTGTAACGGTAACAATAATTATTTATATAGCAAAAATTTTGAAAATTCTCTGCGTCTGTACTTGAAATGACATTAAGATTCTAAGAACAGAAAAAATACTTACCTGTTTTAATGATATTCTTACGTACCTCTACATTGTTCTTTACGATCATCTTTTATAAAAAATATTCAACAAAAAAGTTTGTTTCAGGTTATTTACGTATTTTATGCTTTTTTTTTAAAGAATGTCCTAGGATATTTATTATTTTCAAAACCGATATTGGAGCTTTTAAAAAATGTCTATTAAATTAGTAAACATTCGGTGTTTTTTACCCTTGACAGTCTTATTTTTCAGTGAAAGGCACTACTGGTAATATTGGAGGTACTTTATCCCATGAATACCACCTGCCATGTAGTATTGGAGAGGATACATTGTTAATCTGTGATAGGTAACAATTGGGTTAGATTGTATTAGAAATAAAAAATATAAAAATAGCATTTTACCTTAATCTACTTTTGTGATAAATGTTGTACTGACAGAGCAACACAAATGCACCACAAGAGAACTATGATGTTTTCTTAAAAGCTTTAAAAGGCTATTTACTACAGAAAAAGTATTGCCTCTTTTAATTTCTACATCAACAAATCGAAATGCAGACTTTTAAATATAGAAATATATATTTCTAGATGTGGAGTGGGAAATAATAAAGAGCTGTTAACAGGTAAGAGGACACAATTTTAAAAAGGAAAAACTCTTTATCGGAAATAATTTTCATATTAAACCATCCCTGCTACTGATGATATCTTCAACACTGGCATTATGATGTAGCAAAAAATGTAACTATATGTACCATGGATGGCGCAGTGAGCAGTCTCAATTAATTTTGCATTTCTCTTACTCTTTCTAATTTTGTTAAAACACCTAGCCCAGATCCTGGGCTCAGTTTTCACTGTATGCTCCCATATGTGGTGAGGTGATGGATACATAAGAGTGAACATGCCCATGTATATGTATGTGTACATTTTTTATTTCAGAATCTGCAAGTAATCATGAAACTGATACTCTCAGTTGTGCTTGTGGTGGACAGTTTGTGGAAAGTAAAGGAATTGAAGTAAGTCAAGTGATTTTACTGAATTAGTTAAAATATAACATGGAGCTGTGTAGTATTTGTTGGTGGATCCAACCTTTCTGAATTGGGTTAACAATCTTCAAAAGCAATTCTAGAAACACCAAAAAAAAATTTTAATATTTGCTCCTCAGAAAATCTTAAATCATTTTGAGTTGATTTAAATTTAACATGAATGCTAAACTGCCATGTAGCTGTGTTATTTACTTAGCAGTTAATGTGATTTTTTAAGGTTGGACACTCATTTCTACTTGGTACTAAATACTCATCTACATTCAAAGCCAGGTACTCATCAGAAAATGGAAAACCCGAGTAAGTGTAAAATTTTATAATGCATGCAATACCAGCTCAATTTAGATACAAGACATCATGATATTTTTTAGAACTGATTCCAAGATTATTAACTATCTCTGACATCATTTCAGAATAAGACATTTGCTTTACTGTAGTGTTGCCAGTATAGTAATGTACTTTTGTAATAATGAACACGTACATAGTGGGTATGTTACTTTATAACAGGTTTAACTTTGATCTTTCTTCATATGACAACGTGCATCTACAGTGGAATCAAGAAAAGCTACTAACAGTATTGTAGAAGTAAAAAAGTATGAAATAACCATACTGTTATAATGATGTAGCTTGCTCAGATTGATCTTATATGTAATCTCTTCATACCATTTATTCAATTTTTTGACAAAAGTCAAATGTTGCAATTTTCATCAAAAAGTGACTTTGATGTCATATCATACATGTTACTTTGTCTTTTGTGTCGCAACAGTGACATAATTAGGAGTACAGAAATAACTGGTGGGTAAATAACTATACACGGCAGTTCAAAATGTATTTCTTGCAGTTTATCGAAATTTCAAAGTCAAATTTTATGAGGTTGAGAAAGATAGTGTTAACTGTCTATAGCTAGCTAATTTGCAGTTAGATTTCTGAGTTTTGAACTGACAAAGTTTAACTTTTCCCTGCAGTTTTGGCAACCCTTACTATAGTTAATACCTACCAACTGCTTTTGTGCTTCTAATTAATAAATATAAACATTACATCACAAACTAAAAGACAATGTACATTGTATGCACAGCATTACAACAAAGTTGTATAATTATGTATAAATGCTAACTGACACAGGGTACTGTTAATTATTACTGATTTTAGGTTGGTACAGATGGGATGCTATGGTCTTGGTGTGACCAGAATCCTAGGAGCAGCTGTAGAAGTTCTGTCAACAGAAGATCAGATATGCTGGCCTGGTCTCATTGCACCATATCAAATCTGTATAATTCCACAAAAGGTACTGTAATATTTTAATATTACAGCAACTTAAAAGTTCTGTTTTAAGTCTGCAGTTGAATTATAAGTAAAAACAATTTTATTACTAACTTGTAAAGTGTACCATAACAATTATATTATGCAACCACAATACCGTAAACTATGGGATATATTAATAACATTTATTTGGCTTAGGAACCCAATAAGTAAGCTTTAGTGAGTGGTATTGCTAAATGTAGTTCCAAAATTGTATATGTTTAAACTCAAATTTAACAACAAGTTGCCCAGGTTATGATTTGGTAAATTGCAGCTAGCACGTAAACCAAATGTGACTAGGAGACATAAGAATCCTTTAAGTTTTAACTTTGGGAGTTTTTTATAATTATTTATGTTGCTATACAATGGATGGGAAAATGTATTGTCTCCTTTTGCCATATGAATGGATATTTCATGTGAATCCTTTTTAGCTTCCAAGGTAATGTTATATTTATTTACCATTTCTTTGTCTCTGTTGTCATTTAATAAAAACGTATACTTATTTAAAGATACTTGCATAACGTTGTCTTCTTTCCTCGATGTTATGAACTAATGTTAAGTGTCTGGTAAGACAGTGATCTTTTTGCTATCAACAATCAATGTCCCATGGTTGCCATTAGCATTTACAATATAATGTGGACTAGTGATATCTGCTGATATTTATCAGCACAGTTTCACAAAAATGTCTCATTTCAAATGATATAAAACTCCTTATTCACATGTGGCATACCATTTTTCTAGGCCGGTTATAAAGCTGATATCACACTAGAACTCTCAGAAAGAATTTATGACTTATTGACATCTATTCCTAACTTGAGAAGTGAAGTGGTGCTCGACGATAGAATTAAACTAAGTATAGGAAGACGACTTTATGAAGCCAAGAAATTAGGCTATCCATATATTGTTATTTTAGGAAAAGAGGTAAGTTATCAGAATTCATATATATGTGCTTTTAAGCATTAAAATATGGCTTTATTTTACATATTTGTTAATTTAGTGCCATAAAACAAAGAATCATAACTTCAAGGAAATACTTGTAGTGAAGTAGGAAATACTTTACTGAAGTAAGTTTATTTCCCTTTGTGATTAATCTGATCAATTTTACATCTTGTATAAAATGACTACATAACTGATCTTGTTATCTTGCATAACCATACTGGGCCTTAGTTCTGGTTTATCTCATCTAGCCAACTCTAGTTGTGGCTAATCATTTATTTTAATACTATTTAAATATTTTTACTGGCTGCCACTTGGTATCACTGCTGCTGCACTAAATCTGACCCTGGACACGAATGTTTAAAAATCAGTGTTCATTTGTCAGCTGAATTTTAGTTACTGGATTTTTAAACTGGAACTAGTGTCAACACGTTTTGATGTTTTGCTGATTCTTGTCAATCTGATGACCATGCAGATTGAGAAAGAATCTATGATAAAGTTGAAGACTCTTGACATAAGGTCAACTTTAACATTTAGTATATGACTCAAATTTATGGGACTTTTATGAGCAGATATTGAAAAGACTAAAGCTTCACATGGCTTGAAATCATAATTTTTTATTCTTTTGTAGGCACTAACAGATAAACCGTTGTTTGAATTGATGGATGTTAAAAAAGATACTTCTGAATATTTCACTGAGGAGACTTTGTGTCACAAATTGCTTTCTGTAGAAACTGTATAAAAAGTGACCATTTTACCAGCTACGTGTGATATTAAATTGTTATGTCTGAAAATATACAGAAAATTAACCCACTAGACAAGTACAGTTAAATTTGGTTTGTAGGCAATTGGATATGAAGATTATGTTCAAATCGTAAATGTTTTACTACAGAATACAAAATAGTATGCCTATCATACTTTAATTTAGTTTTTCATCTTGTTTATTGATATTGACACATAATAATTTAAAAAAGCTCATATCATACCAGATGGTGGCTTTAAAATTTTCTTACTTTTCTTTCTTCGCTTTTACATTGGATCAAATGTGATGCTGCATTTTAATATTATAAATTGTCCGCAAAAATTATGAAGATGGTCATATTATCAGACTAGAGTAACATTCCTTTTGGCATTTTAACTAAATAAAGTGAAAAGTGAAAAAAGCTAGGTAGAGTACTGGTTTCATATTTTCTGCAAAACTGCATATTAAAATATGTTTTACAATTTTAATCAAAGTACCTAGCTTCTATAAGGTTCTTAGCTTTACTCGCTTTTTCCTTCACTTTGTTGATGCAAAATAAATGTAACCGGCAGATGATTTCCTAATCCCTAATATAATAGTAACAAAAAAATGAGCCTGAGGGTTAAAAAAAATTACCTTTGATACCTGAAAGCCTAATATGGCTCATGTAAATATATAACACCACTTTTGAGCGTTTCAAGTCTGAATTTTAAAATTTAACTTCAAAGATGCCAAACCTTCAATACGTCATACAAGGTAATAGCTTATTGAAAGTTAGAAAAGAATAAAAGTTACGAATCCAATAGCTTTACTGCTTAATAGCAGGAAGCCTAATTATTTTTTAAACCACATCCTTTATTTTTTGAAAAACAACACGTTGATTGCAGGTGAAATTGTTTTACTATCCATCTTTGCCTAATTTATGGTTTGATTATACATTTGCATGGTTTCATCAGCCAGTAGAAGAGAAAAGTCATGAAAGGTGATCGACTCATTTTCCCCGCTCATTTTCTCATTGTCAATTGTCTGTATGTTAAGTACTGTTGCAAAGTTAATTAATTAACTTCGTTTTAGCAAATTAAAAAAACTTGTAAATTATTGAAAAGTAAAATGCCACTGCTTTTGTAGGCTCAGATCCTTCACTTTATCATGCTTATGTCTAGCTGTGCTCTATTATATCTACAATTACTGTAGCGTGATTATATTTCTTTCTAAAATTTGTTGGCATGAACAACATTTTGCACTTTATTAATATGTATATTTTTATTTTATGTTTGGGTTGCACTATCTGCCTAGCTCCAATATCTTCGTCAGCCATCTTTTAGGCATCTCATTTGCCAAAGGATTGGTTGTTTTTTTATTAATTAAAGGAACACAATCAGAAAGCAAGGATTATAAAAATCCTTAATATGCATTGATTAGGTTCTATCAGTTCTAAATTACAAGCAAAAAAGATAAGAACCTTTCTGCCGTCTTTAAATTCTTTGACTATATATTCTTTTCTGTAGATCCATAAGATGACAAACAGTACACACGGGTACGATAAACGGTTACTAAATTTCTTACTGTTCCAAGTTCAATGTGTCCGCTCAATGTTTAATGTCAATTCTTTATAAAATTATACACGATTGTTTTTTATTTCCCTTTGAGCCTTGTCCATGGCTTGTTGGACATTCAGCTGCAGAAGACGACGACGACCTACACGTTATTATATAGGGGAAAACAAATAAACATTAATATATTTCATTGTGAGTTATAGCTGGATAATAACATTTTTACAATAATAATGTTCATTTCTAAAATTGTTATTCTTTCCAGAATGTTTTCATGCTTTTCAAAAAATATAGATCTAGAACGAGATCTCCAAAATATAGATGTAGCAGTAGTTCACCAATCACCACCTCATGTAACCCTCTTAGCAGCTAGTGGATAATACGGTAGCACAAGCCTATGTAGTTTATGTGCAATACAAGAAACGGAAAAGTAGAGGAAAACTGAACAGTTATTCAGAAGACGAAATAAGTATTAAAACATGTATTCTTGCTTTTTCAAAGTGACCACCATTACCAAAACGATCTAATGTCACACTTGTTGGTGCTCATATGAATGCCATAAGCACTTACCTTGTTCTCTGGTGAGATGTGGAAGATTTACGTGGTGAAATCATAGGCGCTGACGTTTTACGTGCTCCTGTAGAAATTTGATTACTGCCTCGTCTTGGTGGTCCACCCGCTGTACTGCCAACTATAACGTTATTCATACTAAAATGCATCAAGCAGTGAAAGCATGTTTATGAAGTTTACGTCAACTTTATAGTTTATTTGATTTTGCATACCTTACAACCAATTTTACAAATTTAAAGCTTAAGTGATAGGCCAATTAATAAAATCAGTTTTAATGTTAAATTTAAGCAATATCATTACATTACCTCGATCGATCATGCACTTAAAACTAAGATCACACACTTTTTTTGCTGTTATCCGACGTTTAATAAATCTACTCATAGTGAATTATTGTTGTACACTTTTTAAACCGATTGCATCATGATTGGTACCGGCGGGATTCCGTAGCCAATTTTTTACAGAAGGTTCATGTAAAGCATAAACTTTAAAGTTAAATAAATAACGAAAACTATATATGCTCGCACGTACGGTATGCGCGAAACCTCAGTGAAATTTTCATCTAACATTACAGTCAAGTCACAATACCTTGGAGCTGATCTTCCTATTATTACTTGGTTATTTTTTACAATGTTTCCGCTGACCGCCTTGTGTGGTGGTACAATTAAGAAAGTTTAATATGGCATGCTTCTAAAGTAACCAAACAAACGTATTGTCACACCACCCCTTAACTCACAAATGTTAACAGTTAGTCTCTAACATAAGCTGCGTCACTAATAGCATAGAAGATCATAGAAGACACCTTCTACACTCGCTTTGGCTAATCAACTTGGATATAGTTTATTAACAAAAGTTTGCACAAAGCTGTGAATCAATGCGTTAATACGATATATTTATATTTAAAATGTATAAATTACCAGGAAAACAAATTCAATCAATAATTCCTGATTAATCTAAGTGTTATATTGGCATTTGCTTTTTAACTGGAAAATATAAATTAGAAAAGCTATCACTTCCTTGCATGCATTAGTAGGCGTATAGAATACAACTTGCAGCAGAATTTTCCTCAGGATCACTTCTAATTATCACCAAAGCCTTATATTTTAACAATTTTAAATAAGTTAGTCGTTCGGTCAAAGATTGAGAGGGTGATTTTTCAGTACTTTATTCTAAATAACGACTTTATTAACAACACGCAAAATAAAAAGCAACTCTTTTACTTTATTGACTAATGGTGAAAATAAGTGAAGTGTGAATCTCATAATGGTATCTTCCAAATTTATTACTCAAGCAACTGCAACAGTAAATTTTGAACACTTTATACTTGACATAAATTGCATACAGCACTAAATATAACTATGTTCTTTGCTTCTGTCATGTCATTCAACAATACCTGCTGATCATTTTCTTTTCAACATTTTAAAACAGCAAGTATTCTTTTGACAAAAAAATATTAAAAGTAGCAGACGTTCATTGTGCTGGTAAAACGACAGTCCAATTCATATGCATGTGCTAAACTTAATAACTACATTTGCGATTTGTATCCGCATCTTCCAACGCAGGCACACGGTGACTTCTCAGTAAACCTAATTAACCACAGAAACCTAATTATATAAGAAGGTAACTTACTAAGTCATTTTATCTTGCTAGTGTGCCTTGTTATCAACTGCAGAAAATCTGTTTTCGAAATCGTAATCAGAATTTCTTACACGTGCCAGGACTTATTTTCTCTGCTAATTACTCACTATAGAAATTTACTATTTTATTATTCCAAAGTTGCTAAATACTTGTAGCCATCTTAACTTACACATGAAAAATATAGATTCACATATGGTTATCTACCGCATGTCTAGATAAAATCAGATATTCTTCAACTGGCTTAAAAAGTGTTGTCTGTGGTATATAAAGTCAAGTTTTTTTTTCTAAATTACGCGAAATACGAAAGCCACGTTTCTTTAATTGTTAATAATGAATTAAATGTTTTTTACATTATACAAGCAGAATGTGTATGGCATTTGCAAGCCAAAAGTATTTTTAGCAGTTTACCTATAAATATTAGAAGCCGTGCAATGATATAAACGTACTTTTGTCTGGTAATATTTTATGCTGTATCTTCCGGCTGTTTTTATAGCGTCACAGCATCTGTGCTATTTATTTGTGACATTTCCATCTGCACTTTAAGATAATATTCCATTTGAAAAACAAGTTATTTTTGATAGATCTGCATTTCATCATCGTATTATTTTGCTGCAATATCCGGGGCAATATCATCTTCACCGTTTTACTTAACTTACAATTTATATAGTGAACTTCTGTTTCAGAAACGAAATCTTCATATTTCACAGAAAACAAGAATTACTAGTTGAATGATGCATTATATATTAAGAGGTGCAAAATATTAAACTCAGAAAAAATGTAGTTGGCCATTTCGCTAAAGAACGTGCAAGTTTCTCTTACCTTTTAAAATCGCAAATGTGAGCACATCACTTTTCCAACATTTATCGAATTTCCAACTTCTGTAATGCTGCAGTTTATTCAGAAGTAAAGCGCTTTAGTGTTAGTAATATAGCAAAACTTAAGAATTGATCATAAGCACTTTAAGAATTATGGATTGAGTTGATTTAAGCGCGCATGTATCATGGAGAATGTGTGCTCTAACGTAAAGCAAATTTTAACTCAAAACATAGTGTAGTTAGATCTGAATCCAAGTTTTAAATAAAATAATTGAAACGACACTCAATGTTCAGGAATATCAAGTTCAAGATCTGTATTCTACACATGTATATTTGTGTATGAAAAATAAAGGCAAAGTTTGCTATACGTGCTTAGCAAGGTTTGATGAAACAAATAAATTTATTGATTCTCATGTTCAAAGGTAAAAAGTAAAACAGTTTAATTGTAGAGCCTGAGGTTGAATCCCGGAGTGCAACATAAAAACAAGAATATCAATATGTTCGTATACAATGTCGCATCATTTAGAGGCCATTATCAGTTGAAAAATTAACACAAAATAATTGAACATCCATAATTAAAATGTGAAAATCAGTCTAGCATGTATATATAAACTTTACATGTATGTAACAGAAGCTCGTCTATATTTCATTATTTAGGTCTTGTAATGTAAAAAGACTGGAGTATTTGAAACAATAGGAGACGCCGTACATCAAGAAAACGTTCATTTTAATGTTTTTATTCTATCCGGGATTTAATTTCAAAACATGGAGTCATTTCTTGCAAAGTTTTAATTTTATTAAGAATTTCAAATATCATACTTAAAATATTAAGTTATATAACTAATTAAGGTTTATGTTTTATATAATGAGCACCGCAAATGGGGCAATTATTTGAAGGGGCCTCTATTCGAGTGAAGGATAAATGCAGTATGTCAGAAAAGTGCGACAAACAGAGTTGTGATTGTCCGGTCATGCACGTGGATTGGGCTACCAACGAAACTAATGCAGCCTTGCGATCAACGTCATTCAACGTCACCTCACTCATCAGGATTTTGTTTTCTTCGTCTTTTATATTATCAGTTTAGCCAAATTTCATTTCTAAAAATTTAAACTTTCATCGAAACGAAGGAAGCTTTATTTCTATATTTAAGCAATACATAAATTATAACTTAAAAAAAATAAATTTCACTGGTTTAATTTCACTTTGATGACATCTGCTAGTGTGTTTGTTTTTCACAGTTATTTGTAAAATTCAATGGACAAGTAGTACGGCAGGAGTTTATACACCTGTCATAATAATTTCAACATTAAACAAAGCTAAAGTAAATTTTGAACAATACTAAACTGGAAAATGTTTGATGATAAAAATAAATCACAAGCACAAAGGAAAAAACTTGATTGTTTCCGCAGCGTGCGATTATTCCAGGGAATTGCTGCTTTGGCACGCTCGTTGAAGCGACACATTTAATAATTTCAATAAAATATGTGTTAAAAAAATGTTGGAATAAAATTCGTATACTAAAAAATATGAAGATAGTTTGGTACACTATGTACGATCTATGTACTAAAAAATCGAAAAACTACAAACTGTAAAAGGTTGTGATTTGTACAAACAATTAGTTAATATAACAGGATATGCACAAAACCAATGATTTACCGTTTTGTTTGGAATAAACGGATCGTATTTCTGGACCTGCAAAAGATAAATAAAAAATATTGATAAATCCGAGTTCTTTTGAATACTTATAGGTTTGAGAATGGCATCGTTTCCAGTTCCAGGGAATTGTATCATTATTGCTGTGGCAACGACGGTTTTCAGATATTACCTTATTGAATTTTCTATTGAAACCGTATACAAATTAACATAATTTGCCATTAGTAAAACATAGTTATGATGAGCTCTATAGTCTTTTGATATTTCCAGAGCAAATAATGACCGCTTAAATTAAAAACAAAGTTTTAGATGATACTGTTGAAGGATACGATTCATTTTCAGAATTTGTGTTATAAACTTTTGATTTTTTATCATAATAAACTATTTCATTTTTCATGAATCACTTTAGCAAAGCGTGACACCTAACGACCTAGCAGAGAGTAATACAACAGTCGATCAATGCGCGGCCATCAATGCAACTGCAATGGAGATTTCAATTTACGTCTGAATCAATTAAATGCTAGTTTTTAACCTCTCTACCGACCAGGGTTTCGAATAAGCTTTTAAACATTCAAGTATTCAAACTTATTTTACGACTAAGCCCTATTTCTAAAGCATACTCCTCATCCAGACTCCTTAATTTTAACTATATAAAAAAAACTTAATCAGCGTGACCCGCGTTATAATTATCAATGGAATATTCTGCAAGAGGGATAAAGAGTCGGACTTCTAAACTGGAGAACCTGCATGGGTTTGATTCTCATTGTGCACAGAAAATAATTTCTTTCTGTGATGGCTTGTATGAGCAGCAAGTCTTAAAAGTGTACTGCTTCGTTTCAGTCAGCCGTAAAATGAGTACTTTCTAGAGTGTGACCAAAATAGTGTCTTCAGTGTTCCCCTGTCTTACCGCCGCTTTACTTTGATGGTACTCCACTTACGGAGGTTGGCAAGCTGGACATTTTGGGAACCACAGTAGATAGGAGGCTATCCTGTGAGCTACATACGAGTGAAATTGGATTACGAGCTGGATAACGTCTGGGGGACCATTCGTCGCCACTGTCTCATAAAATAAAGATAGAAGCACAACAGTCTACAAAGCCCAGATAAGAAGCCTCATGGAATATATCCCACTCTGTTGGATGTCAGCAGCAAAGACTCATCTTCAAATTATTGATGACGTGCAAAAGAAAGCTCTAAAAATTGTAGAAGTCGATAATCCTGAAGCAAAGACAAAGTATAACATGTATCCCCTTCAACACCATCGTATGGTAGCAGGTTGCATGCATCTTTGAAGAACTTTGCTGAAAGCATGTACAGCCAACACGATCACGAGGTAACAGATCTTGTTTTTCTGAACACAGATTTACAATGCAGATTCCGAGATCCAACACAGAAACACACACGAGATCTTTCATTCCAACTATAAACAGAGATGGTAAGCGAACCATCGGTCAAGTAAATGGGCAGATACAAGAGACAACTAAATAAAGACCTCAGTAGTACCATTAGATTTGAGTAACCATATTAATTAGTAGTGGAATCGTGTGTGCGAAAAGGGCAATGATAGACAAAAAGGTATAGACACTGCCCGGGGGGGGGGGGTACTCAGGTTGTTTTTTTTGTGGGGGTGTGCAGCCGAGTTGAAAATTTTGGATTTGGATTGTATAGTTTTTACTGTATTTTTTTGGATTGCTACCGTAACGATATTCAAAAATATGGATTGCTACCCACTGCTTACAGCAAATAATTTGGATTAATTTTAGGTTTGTATCCATAATTCCATAAATAAGTTTTGGAAATTGGTTTGTATTAGTTAGTTTGCGTAAAAATGGATTGCTATACTCAAATATTTTAAAATTTTGGATTGCTACCCTTATATTTCACAAAATTTGGATTACTAGGAGACACTGACTCGTCTAGTAGACTCGCTGCATGCACGCTCTCCAGGGAGTTGAGATAGTTCAAGGAGTGAACAGGCCTGTTATGCAGCGGGATACAGGGGATATCCGTGTAAAGTGGTTTGAAAACTTCTGTTGATGCAAGACTATAAAACTCACCTTTACACAACAGGAGCGTAATATATACGTTTGGATTAGTAATGGAAAAGGAGTTAGAATCGTCCTGCTTTGTTTCAATTACGATATTAATTACGATTTATCGGTGATCTATTTTCGATGTCAACTTCATTTCAATTACATATATGATACTTCACGTTTATATGTATAGTGATCTGAATGTTCAATTCATTATGTTATGTAATAAAGATATAAGTAACAGAAACGAGTGTATTACAGTTTGTGATAAACGTAACTTACAAATTGTCAACCGATAATTCTACTGCAAAACGGATAATATTCTTTATTTTAGTAAAAGGCACCGAATTTTTGAATTTTATATGCTAGAGACATATTTCTTGTAATATTTACACGGAGACCTCTTGCGTGTCGAGTGTTTGTATGATATATGTCACGTACATTATGCATGATTTGTTGCCAGATGCATTTTACCATAGCCCCGGGTAAACACATATACCAGACATCAGTAACATTCGTGACATATAGATGTTCTCTTCAGAATAAAAATATTGAGCAGACGACCGGCTTAAAATGTTGCACATTGTTTACTTCCTAGCTGCTGTGTGCAGTGTAGTGATGGGGACCCCTAATGTGACCGTTGCCAATAATAATGGGATGTGTTCGTATACTCTCGCTGTACCGTTTGATGGACAGTCCACCTGTAATCAAGATTTTTCCACAAAATTAAATGAGCTGGAAACTAAACTAAGAACCGAAAGCCTTGCGGAAAACAAGAAAATGGAACTGTATTTTCAGCAGAAACTGCGCCAACAGGAACTGGAGCTGATTGCTGTCAAGACCGCTCTGTCGAAAACGATTGGTGATCAAAACGCACGTATAAATTCTAGAAGATACATTGAAAGAGCATGGAATCGAATTCAAACGATTTAGAGGTACTAGACATGATATGTTTGAAATACCAATGTAACTGTTATACACGAAAAGTATTATAATACTGAACGGCAAAAAATAATTCCACACACACCGTCTCAGACTTAATTTACTGGATAGTTCAAAATAAAATTCCAAATTAATGCAGCAACTCCTTAATTTGCTATTCTTAATAACATTATATTAGCATAACATTTTGCTGTAAGATATCTTTTTCAACATAATCACATTTTGCAGAATTTTAAATCCTTTTGCTGGTCAGTAATTCAAACAATGAGAAATAAATTTATCAGCATAAAATTCATTTGTTCTCACTGAAAAGTATTTCAAATACAAATACAAATTAATAACTGAATTAAAATTTTAGGAATGATAGCTTCTCACAAATCCTTAATCAGTCCATCAAACTTTGGGTAGAAAGTCAAATCATGATCATCATCTTGTGACCTTAAAAGGCCAACTGTTATTTGATGCAATAAGCTAAGTGACAATAATTAACACTGTAGCCTAATAATGTTTCATGAGCTCCCATGACTGTAAAACTGCTTATTATAATGTTGCTGATCGGAGATAGTTCACAATACATAGACTTTGATTAAACATTTGCTCTAAATGCATCCATGAAGACTGCTGACTGCAGACTAATTTCTGAGCTTTATCTTGAAGAAGAGGTTCCGAGGCTAATATTTCACCATGTAACTGAAAAACATAGTGAGTAACCCATAAGAAAATTTAACAGCATACAGTTCCTAGCAATAGTCATACAAGTCATTGCCTATGCACACTAACCTCACAATGTCCTGCAGTGTCACCTACAGTAAGTCTTAGTATTGTATATAGAAACGGTTTCAGGAGCGATGATCTTTTAAGAATAAATTGAGATAGAAGATCACTTGGGGGACACTTGTCATTTGGTTTTGTTTTGCTTTCTTAGGTAAAAATATTTGAACATGTGGTGAACAACTTTTCTTTAACTGTTTTGTCTAAGGACTATTAAACAGCATTCCAAACAGTGCTATGGCCATTAGTTAGTTAATAACAGTTATTTCTAGTGATTATACTCAATGACAGCTACGGTACCAAAATATTATATTCCTTATTATATACTTGATTACAAATTACCCAAGTTGAAATGCATAGAGACTCCAAGCATACAGTAATGCTTACAGTTTGCCTTGACAAGCAGCTTCGTCTCATCGTACCTTGCACTTTAATTTTTAGTTTGTGACATAACATGTCACATAAGAGAACAAGAGAAGCTACAGGGTGACAAGAAAGTAACAGGACACACTTTGATCTATCATAATTTAAAAATAACAATGCAATTTATCTGAAATGTTGTCTTAAGATAATTGATATTCATTGAGTTAATAGAAAATGCTATTAAAGCAACCATGGATGTCATGTGCAGGTGTGATTGATTTTGTTTCTTCAGCTCAAACAGAAATCGCAGCACGAAATGCGCAGAAACTTTTTTTTTTACATCAAATAGAGCACTAATTTTATGGGTTAATCAGTACCTAAAATAAATTAAAAAAAAAATAAATTATTTATATGGTCTAAGGTTGCTACATGTAACTATTATATTCGTTTAACTGGCAGAGCCTAAAGATAAAAACTGCACCTGATGAAATTTACATTGAAAAACAAAGATATTATTAAACACGAATTGAAAACAGTTTAGATCTGAGTATGTTCATTAAACTTCAAAGGTATAATAAAATTAAATATAAAACTTTGTAGTAACAAAGAAAAATCTTAAAAAAGTACTTTGATATAACCATTATAAAAAAAATAAATAAGGGTAAATGTACAGAAATTATACTATTTATTTCACATAAGAAAAATTTATAGGCAAGGTGACCAAAAACCAAAGTATAAATCATATGGAAGTCATATGAAATTACAAGACGACAGAGAATATTCCAAAAGATAATATTAGGTTTGCAAAGGGTGTGTTTACAAATCAGTTTAAAAACATGGCACTTCATGATAGTGGCTGCTCCAGTAGGCATTAAATGTTGTTCCGAGATATAGTTTATCTTTAATTGTAGTTGTTTGCAGTTTGTAACTTTATGCAAAAAAGTTTAATTTACATTGTTGAGAACAAATCAAACTGTGTCCTACTACTTTAATGTCACTCTGTAGATGGGCAACACTTAGCTAAATAGCACCTACTGATATAATGACAGTTGTTTTTATGCTCCTTATCATATAAAAATAACTTCACTCAAACAACACAGTGCATATGTTTTGTGTTATATATGACATTATAACTGTGTAATAAATAGGTCATTGACAGGTTAAAAACCCATCTCAATATCTAACTTAAAACTACAATACATGGAACACAAGGAGTGCTAATTTGTAAGTAATTACATATTTTCTGGTAAACCCACAATATTTTGGAAGGAGTTCAATGTAAGCTATTTATATAGAGACAAACCTTTAAGAAGAGACCCAAGTAGGACTGAGCTAGTTCAAAGTTCTTTTTTGTCTGGAATACATCAGTTATAAATTCCATAAATGCTGCCATAAGTTCCACCGAACCACCAACATCTGGACTAAGTGTACGTATCTCAGCGTCAATTGCTGAAGGACCGAGTTCTTTCAAATACTGCATGATTTCACCATCTGCAATATGAAGGATAACCAATTCAACATTTCATCAATGTCTTGACACTATCTTTCCCTAAGCACAGTACATTATACTGGTTACTACTGTCTCTTCTCTATAAGAAAACACTATTACTGATGAAGTTCTGTGGACATTGCATCAGCATGACTGTTAGTTTGATATCATATCGAGTCAGTGAATATTTGAAATATAATCAAAACTGAATCATGCTTTGGAATGAAAGTTTGCAGTCATAAAGATATCTGATTTCAGAATATTTCATGACTTTCTGGTTACTTAAAGAGTAACATAGAATAATCCCTCCAAAAAATGATACATCATGTTATTTCATAATGAATGTTGTCTTACGTGTGCTTATTGTCACCCAGCGTCCTGTATTAGTACTTACATTCCTCCGATGAACTGGCAACATGCAATTTTCTTCCTAAATGTGACAGTGGCTCAAAAAGTTCTATCTTCTTTATGTGAGACCCCTGTAAATATTTTATTATAAACACTGTGTACAAATTGATGAACTTTGAAGGAAAATTACTTTTGGGTATAATGTTCAATAACGATAAGAACAATATCTCCAGGAATTGTTAGTTAGCAAGTTATAAACCAAGGTAGTGAAACTGCACTTCATTGAACCTAGTATGTTATATTGTAGCACCATTACGCCTAGTACCTTACGAAGACGGGTATCGATTTAAGTTTCATTGTAAATAGTGACAAGAGGTCTGCGGTGCAGACAGATGCCCATCATATGATGTAGTTTCTGTAGTTGTAAAGCCATCTTTGTATGTAT
>JAOXYB010065057.1:0-10327 GCA_028565635.1 Phoronis ovalis
CAGTGATTTACCTTTCAAACAGAAACAACCAAAAAAGCCAGCGCCAAGGAGGAAAAAAGAAAAAATCATAAATTTAACCTCTTCATTAGCACTGTGATTTAAATCAATTGTGACCTTATGCCATCTAGCAGAATCCCTCAAACAATTGCAAAATTATTATTAACTCATGTTGCATGATTGGTGCCCCATGTAAGATGTATAGCATTTAGATTAAGGTAACTTGAGTGTGTACATTGATCAGATGGTATTATATAATTATGTATTAAAATATCATGTCTGTTATAAATCTAATTTCATGAGGCTTTGAACTTCATATAATTGCAATTACTTTTTTCAATACAGATGACATGATGGCATTATAAAATAATATTATTTTGAATAAAGAGTTGAATATATCTTTTTGTAACAGACTCGTTTTCAATATTATTTCTTACATTAGTGCTTACCATGGAGAAACAATAATGCAGACTTGATTTTTCCAAAAAAAAACATAAGTTTATTAGCAGAAATATACTTTTGGTACAGATTTCCCTAAGTATATACATCTGCATGCACTTTTTCCAGCAGTATGCAAAGTAGCTTTCCTGTATTTTACACTCAAAAAACCTACACAGCACATACAATTTGTAGTACATTGGTAATGTTTATTTTGTGATTCATCATGATCACGTACTTATGTATCTTCAGTAGTTGGAGAGTTAGTTGGCAGCCATTAAAACTTTATCTATTTGTGCAATCAGATCACAACATTGGCGACCAGGATGGCTATTTTTTTTAGAAACATTAGTAATGAGTTTGACTGCAACACAGAGAAATGGCAGCATGCAGTATTATGTAGAGCGATTGAAGCATTTTTATGTGGCAAATAAAATTGCGGACACTGATAGGAAGAAAGCCATTTTCTTGACAGTGTGTGGCAGTAAAACTTATAAATTGTTGAGAAGCCTAGTTCAACCTGTAGATAAGACTTTTAAAGAACCGTTAACTGTATTACAGAATAATTTTGTGAATGATCAAAGAATCCAATGACGTTTATTTGCAGAGTCAAATGCATGATTTGGCATATAAAAGGGCTGTCGATATTTGCGCAGACATGGAAGCGACATCTGAAATATGACCGACTTAAGTTCTCATCAGGCAGGATAAAACAATGAAAGCAAATCATATGTCAGTTGATAAGCAACAGGAAATTGTGAAACTTAAACGTTTTAAATGTGGTGGACCTCATGAACAGTCTACATGTAGATTCATAGAAGCTGAATGTTTTGGCCGAGTGTGGAAAAATTTAGCACATTTCAAAGAAGTGTGCATAGGTCCAAGAAGCAGCCTTTAGGTCCATGAAAAATAACGAAACTGAAACTAAAAACAAGACCCAGAAAGCTAATTATATTGAAGAAGAGGCCAGTAAGGCAAATTCCATGCATTGAACATTGGACTGGGTGGGAAACTACAACTTGTGCAAATTGACACTGGTACCTCTGTATCCATACTGAGTGAATTAAGTCACGTATAACATAAAAGATAATGTCTGCCATCTCCAAGAGACAATTAAATGATGTGCTTCAAACTTACACCGGTGAAACTATTCCAGTGTTGGGTAAAATAGTTGTACCTGTTAGGTATGGTAACCAGAGTGCAGAACTACGTGCTATATGGTTGTAAAAGGTGATGGTCCAGTTCTACTAGGAAGAGATTAGCTGCAAAATATTAGACTAAATTGGCAACAGATATTGGCATTTAATACTCATAACACAAGTTTGCTACAAGTCTTGGTTAGATATTCAGAGGTTTTCGAGGAAACCCTAGGGGAGTTAAGGCTAAAATATATGTGGATCTAAATACCGAACCACGTTATTTTAAGGCCAGACCAGTACCTTTCGCACAGGGAATTGAAATAGAATTGAATCACCTTGAAAAAGAGGAAATTATTTCTGAAGTTGATTTTGCAGATTGGACGGCACCAACTGTTTCAGTCAGGAAGCAAAATGGATTGATTCGCATTTGTGGTGATTATAAAGTGACAGTAAACAAAGTATATCCAAACTGGATAAATATCTGATTCCTAAAACAGATGATCTGTTGGCAGTGTTGGGCTGAGGTGAAAAGTTCACTAAGTTAGACATGTCTCAATCAGGCATATACCAGCAGATGAGCTTGGATGAGGATTCAAAGATATATGCTACAACAACACATTTAAAAGACTTTATCAGTATAACCGTATAGCATTTGTAATTTCATCAGCACCGAGAATATTCCAATTGCATAATGGATGGATTGTTACAAGGAATCCCAGGGGTGATGGTAAGAGCTATTAAGTAGATGATATCTTATTCACAGGTGCTAATGACGAGGAGCATCTTGCTAACTTATGTTTTGCACCAAAGAGGTAAGTATTCATTTACGATGCGAGAAATGTTTGTTTGCGCAATGCAAAGTGGTTTATTGTGGTACCAAATTGCAAAGGCAGGAATGGATCGAACCAGTCGCTTATAAAGTGGAAGCTATATCTATGAGGCAAAATGCCCTACCAATGAGGGTGAGCTGAGATCGTTCTTAGGTAATTATGTTGAATTATTACAATCACAACTTTCTTCCCAATGTGTCAACATTGTTGGAGCCATTCATTGCACAGGTTACTGAGTAAGGACATATGGTTATCGCGGAAGTGGAACAGTGAACAACAGAAGCCTTTGATAAAGCTAAGCAATTCTTACTTTCATCAGCATTGTTGGTTCATTATGATTTCAACAAAGATTTAATACTCAGTTGTTATGCTTTACCCTATATAATAGATGCAGTGCTTTCACACAAATTTGAAGATGGTACTGGTGAGCAACAAATTGGTTTTGTCTCAATATCGTTAAATGATGCGCAGAGAGGATATGCACAAATCGAGAAGGATTAGCTATCATTTTTGGACTAAAAAAAATTTCGTCAGTACCTTTATGGAAAACATTTTGAAATCCAGACAAACTACAAACCACTAATTGGTTTGTTTGAATTTTTTAAGAATACCTATGTCAAATATGCCCGGTAACATCCAGTGCCAGGTAATAATGTTTTACTTTTGGATTTTGAATCAAACACCTGTGCATTCTACAAACAGTAAAATTTGGCTTAGACAGGAACCTATTTTGTCCGGTATCCACGATTATATATTACAGGGATGGCCTACAGTAGAATGTAGTAATAAATTTTGTCCACTCCATATTTTAAGCTCAAAATGGAACTTAGTGTCAAAGATGGCCAGGATAAAATTTTGATGGAGTTACACCAAACACATCCAGGTGTCTCAAGGATGAAGTCTAATGCTAGGAGTTACGTGTGGTACTTAATTATTCCAAAATGGTTGAAAATATTGAAGCTGAGGATAGGAATTGTGATTCAAGTCACAGGTAAATCAAAAATCTACAGCCATAAAGGCAAAATTACATCCATGGGAATTTCGAAAGAAACCATGGACGCGTGTACATCTTGTTTATGCCTGACATTTTTTGCAGGAATGTTTCTCATTATTGTGGATTCTAATTCAAAGTGGTTGAATGTTCATATTATTTCTAGCATAACATCAGCAGCAACGATTGCTAAATTTTCACAATTCATGGATTACATGAGAGTATTGTAATGGACTGAATTTCACTAGTAATGAGTTTTCAGAATTCCTCCACAAAAATGGAATTTGTCACATTAGAACAGCATTGTACCGTCCAGCTTCAAATGGTCAAGCAAATGTGCCATGAGAACATTTAAAGATTGTATGAAAAAGATGGTAGAAAATGGCCGGACCGATGGGGCTAATTTGCAGACAAAGCCAGATTCTTACTCCTATATCGTGCAACACTACATGCTACAACAGATCGTACAGACTTTGACTTGATTAACCTGAGTACAGAATGTTAAAGAGACAAACAATTTCAGATGAAAGCTAGTCATGATTATCATGCTAATTAGGAGTGTGACTTAATGGAAAATGACACAGTTTATGTACGTGAATTTGATACTAACCGTAGATTTCTGGGATTTTTGTTGATCATGCAGTCTGGTCCCATATGTCGAATAAAGTTCAACTTGAGGACAGTCTGTAGGAGGAGACATCAGGATCATGTTCGCGCTAAAATAAATCCGTCAAACCAGATCGAATGTTCTATCACAAACATTGCCGTCATTACCTGAATCATCTCTGTCATTTGATAATGTAAAACCTGTCAATGGTACTGAAGTGTTGAATTCAGAACCATTGTGACATTCTTCGAGCATTACAACAAGCCCAACTTATTTGATGGATTGTGTTACCGGATGATTACAAGTTAATTATTGCGGCTTGGAACGTTTACATGACGTATGTTTTGAAAACTAAAACACTAAGTTATGTGTTAAAGATATTAATTAAAGATAACATCCTATAAGTAATTTAAGTGCTTCGACATTTAATGTAGTACTTTAATTAGTTTAAGTTTTAAATTTGTAACATCAAAGACTGTACAAAGAGTTAGTTGGCAGCCATTAAAAGCACATGTTATTTTAACAGCTAGTACTTAATTATTCCTGCGATCAGATCACAACATAATTAATTTTTAGTAACATTTAGCAACCAAACATTGTAATGGCCACACATAGTTTTACCTTCCAACATACATTTATAGCAACCAAACATTACAGCTGTCACATACATGTAATTAAAGCACAATATATTAGAAGTAACTGTCGTGAATGTTGCTGGCACAACAATTTGCAAATACAGGTGGAAAAATTATAAAATGATAATAATAAAAACTAGCGGTTCATATTGTTAGTTAGACAACCTCACCTGGATTTCTGTAAATTATAGCTGATAAAATGATCTTCTGAGCCAAATATATCTGAAGGTCTAAAGATGAAGGCTTCTGGGAATTCCTCTCACACTGCATCCTCACTATGTACCTATAGAAATTTTATAAATAAAACACATAAAAGGAAGTGAAAAACTTCAAAGGAAATAAATTAATATTGCTGATGTTGAGGCAAGACAATTATTATATAATAGCATCATTCACTGTTTAGAATTCTGCAGCAAAAAACTTATAGAACTCTGAATCAGCTTTCTTTTGATTCTAGCTCAGGCCTACCTAACCAGCATAGACTCGACCATCAATCCGCATTCGCAGACCTGTTTCCTACCATTCAAACCCATTTTGAAGGTTTTGCACCAAAATTCCTACTACTCGAACCGCCATTTCTGTAGACTCGCATAAGTTGCCAGGAAATCGCACAGATTTCCATAGTCTCGGACTATTTCCTACGATTCAGAAATAATACATACGGGCTTTCTCTGTTACAGAAACTGACGAATATCCTTTGTATATACCATCAGGTATATACATTGACAGGTCTCATGCAAAACAATAGCAACAAAGAAAAAGGGCGTGGCTTTCTCATGGTTTAAAAAAACTTTATGGTGCTCTATACTTATATATGGTTTTCTAAGAATTAATATTCCGTATTTTTAAGAGGCATATAAAATTGGCCCAAAACTAACTGACTTATTTACGCTGTTAACTGAAACTGATCACAATATAGAAAATTACTTGAAGACTTAATTGAACACAACAGCCCCGGGCAACAGCATGGTTTTTCCCCATTTCTAGTACTACATTATATTGATACATTTTCCTTTGATCTGGCCCTACAGAGACATAGATTGTCAATCATATTAGGTAGATTTTATTAGGTATACTTACTTCAAACAATAATTATTTTTAATTGAGTGATGCATTGCACTGGCATGCTATGGAGAAACATATTTTAACTTTCAAAATGTTTGTAACGGTCGTGTACATGTTTCATATTGGGAATTCACATTTGTACGAGTGACGACGGATTAAATACATAAAAATTACTTGGATAGTACATGACATGAAACAACAAGAATCCCAGCGAAAGAAACGCAAGTGAAGTAAGGAATAATTCTGTATTTCAGTGCCACCTGGTGGGATTATTATTTTAAAAAGCTGTCACTTTAGTAATATGACCTTCAAAACGTTGTTTTTGACATAGCTTTTTCAAAATATGTGTATATAACCTTCATTTTATTTCCTAGTTGAAATAGTTTTCATGGAAACATAATTATAATGCAGACAGCAACTTTTTAAGTGGATGAAAAGTGGATGGCTTTCAAATACATTTCCCCACCCCTAAATACAAAAAATGTTTACATTTTTTAAGTAAATGCAAAGTACTATATTATTTTATATTACTCAAAAATACCCCGACCGTTTTTAATTTACTGTTATAAAAAAGCCAATGCACAAAAATGGATCGTTATACGCATCGTAAGTGGCATTATTAGAATGCTTTGGCCTTTTAATTCAGAAAGGATCGTAAAATAAATCAAGGACACTGCATAAACTAAACAAGGATTACTCATATTAATTTCAAGAATTGTATTATGCATAATTATGTTGTTTGTTCCAGGAAGTGCGGTTGTAATGGCAACATCTCAACATGTGCTAAACCTCAAGGCCAACAAGAAGAGCTACAGTGTGTAATCTGCCTAAAACGTTTCAACAACACGCTCTCACTGCCATGTAGCCACACCTTTTGTTACAACTGCTTAGATAACCACATCAAACACAAAATAGATAGAGGTCAGTTTCTATGCCCAACCTGCCGAGAGCCAATAAAAACCCTGCCTAATGGTGCTGATCGATACATGTAGCTTTCAATGCAACTTCATGGCCAGCAATTTTGTAGAGATTCTTACTGCTCAAGAAAATACCAACAAAGCTTGTGGTATTTGTGATGATGGTACAAAAGCTGTCCACATGTGTATAGATTGCTATGATTATCATTGCCAGGTACATGCAAGAGATCATCATAAACAGAAAGCCACCAAGAGCCACCTTGTTGTTTCCCTAGAAGATGTCTAAGCTAGGAAATATGAGGAGAAAGTCTGCTACTAGTTGCACAGAATGTAAGATACCAGTCTGCATTGATTGTGTTAACACTGGAGAATGTTCACACACACCAGCTCAGCAACAAAATTTGACAGCTGCAAGTGAACAAGTGAAAGCTGAACTAAAGGAATGCGCTATGAAAGTACAGGCCAAAATTGCAGAGAAGGAAAATGTTAGGAAAGAAATTCGACAATCTGAAAAAAAGACTGCAGCTTCCTTAACCATGACAATGAAAAAGAAATCGAAGAATGCTACCAAAACATGTGCGAGATGTTCAAAGACTCTAAAGAAAAGTACATTACATCATCGCGTCAAAAGGTTAAAGACAAGTCTCAAGCATTCACAATATTTCAGACAAACACAGATGAAGATTTGAAGCAACTGAAACAAGCTGAGCAACAAGCCATGATGATTTACAATTACTGAAACCCAGCTGAGATATTAATGAGTCATCATGCTATCCTACAACAACAAGAAAAACTAGAGACAGAAATTCCTAACAGAGATGTACCAGCAGCTTTCACTACAGCATTTGTGGGAAATCAATCATGAAGTTCATCACACAGCACAATTGTTGAAGGAGTTTGATACAAAGTTACCAGATGATGGTAAAGATCCTTGGATCCTTTATATAGTAGCGCATAACAATGGTAATGTTTCTGCAACTGCATGATCACATAAACAGCAAATTAAAAACATTTTCAGCCAACGGGAAACTAATGGATGTGTTTACTGGAGATAAAGACTACAAGGTTGTCAGTCCAAATAGTCTTAAACTGTTACCAAATGCTGATATGTTAATGGGGGATTTGCTGATCAAAATGTTATAGTTATTAGTCCAGAGAAAAAAGTTAAGAAAGTTTACCCAGTTGGCAGGGAGGTTGTTGGAGTTGTAATGAATGGTGGTCAGTTAATTACAACTGACCAGAATGAGGTACCAAGTTTGATAATCTGGGATCCTGAGTCTAACAGTGTAGTATTAGAGATTAACAAGAATGAGAGAGGGGAAAACTTGTTTATGCTTCCTGTAATCACATAGAAGTTAACAGTAAGGGACACATGATAGTAACTGAGAAAAGAAAGGATTTTTTAATATATATAATTGATCAGACAGGAACTATATTATTTCAGTATAACGTACCCTACTGTCGATAAAACAATGCTGCATACTCCCTGTGGAGTATGTTTGGATGAGCAGGACAACATTTATGTATCAGATACATGTAGTAGGTACAACCACTGTATTATCCAGCTAACACCTACATGTAATTGACAGTTTTCATGTGTTGTAGTCACTCCTGAAGATGGACTGGAGGAACCAGAAGCATTAACATTGGATAAACGGGGGAATCTGGTAGTCAGTGAACAAACATCTGGCAAAATCAAAGTGTTTCAGTTCAAACTGATGTAAAACGTATACTATACTGGTATACAATTGTGGCTACTTGAACTTAAACAGGGGACAAGGGCAATGGTCCCAACTTATTATCTCAACAGATAAGCACAAGGCACAGACGAGATGCATGTGATCACCCATTATTAGCAAACATTTTATTTCTTGTAAAACTTGTCAAAATGCATCGTGTACAAATATACATTTTGGAAAACATGTAAAATTCAACAGTATAAATAACATGATTTTGTTTTACTAATAATCTATTCAAGTCACTCTTTAAGACAATGGTTAAAAAACTTTGTGGTGTACGTGTGAAGCTAGTTCCTTCCCTTGCCTTCGAGAAGAGTTGTGACTTTCTCGAGATTTGTAACCATTCAAAACATTGCATCTGGTACGTGTACAGATTTGTTGATCAGATGGTATTATATAGTACATGTTGTATTACAATATCATGTCTCTACGATAAATGTAATTTCATGAAGGTTTGAATATAATTTTTAAAGGTGTTTCAATGCAGATGACATGAAGGCATTATAAAATCTATCATTCAGAATAAAGAGTTGAATATATGTTTTTGTAGCAGACTTGAATTAATATCACTCCTTACAGCAGGGCTTACCAAAAACAATAATGCTAAAATTTGATTTGTCCAAAAGAAAAACATTTAATGAAAAGTTATTTTATTCTGTGCAAGAAATATTTGTTTTAATTTTTGGTACAGATCTACCTATATGTCCGCATGCACTTTCAGATAAAGTGTACTTTTTCCAACACTACAAAGTCAATTTCCCGTATTTCACACACAAAAATCCCACCCAGCACACAACATTTTTAATTGTCCTATATTTATCAAACAAAAATCCTAGTGCCCATGTACACATAGTTTTACTGTCCAACATACATCTAGCTCCTAAAAATTCTACAATATATTAGAACTGTCTGCCTGTTGTTGACACAACATCAAATATGTTACATGATTTGCAGGTGAAAACAAAAATAAACAATTATAATAAACCTGGCTGTTCATATTGTTTGTGAGACAACCTCACCTGGATTTCTGTAATAGCTGATAAAACGATCTTCCGAGCTGAATGTATCTAAAGGTCTTAAGATGATGGCATCTGGGAATTCCTCTCGCACTGCATCCTCACCACGTGCC
Organism: Phoronis ovalis; assembly: GCA_028565635.1. Taxonomy (NCBI): domain Eukaryota; kingdom Metazoa; phylum Phoronida; family Phoronidae; genus Phoronis; species Phoronis ovalis. The sequence continues at coordinate 9,488 of JAOXYB010065057.1, forward strand.
TACAGAAAATTAATAAAAGTAAAACACATCAAATGAAAAGTTAAAAAGGAAATAAATATTATTGATGTTTTAAAATATAAGACAGTTACTATAATATCATGCAGTCTCTGTGGAATTCTACAGCGAAAACTTAGAACTCCAAACCCGTTTTCTTTTTATTCCGTATCAGCTATGACAAATTATGCACAGAAATACTAAATTCTACATACCCAAGTAGCGCAAGTAATTTTCAAGGTTTGTATAAAAATGAAGTATTAGATAAACAAATTAATATGTTTTATTTTAAAGGATAAAACTCACCAAATCATAAGAAATTATTTATGGCTACATAAGTTGTAGCTATAGGCTATCTAACAGACACGGTCATATACAGAACATATTATTCGCCCACTTCTAGATATCTCATTATATAAATTGAAAATCAGACTATACTGGCTTACTATACCATACCGTTTGAATTGTTTTGGCAACATTTTTTGAAGTTATATCTATTTTCTACATAATCACAGGTAAACTTTTAGGTTAAAAATATAATTTAAGGCACTTGTTCTACGTTGTGTTATTTATAAAGTCGGACTGAACTTTATCTGCTAAGAGACGCTAGACATCAGGGGCTATTTCCTGAGTTAGCCAATCAGGTTGTAGACATTTTAACTGTGCAGTTTTTTGACTAAGAATAGGTTATAATGCTGACACTTTTCCAATGATTTCAGCTTCGTGGTAAACTAGAATTGAACATTTGGGTAAATCAATTTATATTCAAACAAGACATTTGTCATGTCTAATGCCCATCCAGTGCGTAGGATTATTGTTTTTTTACATTAGAAAAGAACATAATAC
>JAOXYB010065068.1:0-10325 GCA_028565635.1 Phoronis ovalis
ATCACAGATTTTTTTTATATGACGTTAGTACCCATATAATCATATTTTTGTTTTGTTAACATTATTTTTATGGACCTTTCAAGTGTTTTCACACATCTTAAAAATTAATACTTGAATACACAAGTTTGTTGTAAAGTATAAGTAGCTGAAGGCAGCATTGTGTTAGGCAGTTCAATTTTTCATATTCCTTGTGCATGTTATAATCCAAAAGATCAAATGCAATGCACAATGTGACTTATGCACACTGATGTACTCTGTAATAAATTAAAACTACCACCACACATAAGTACTGGATCCTCCAGGGTGGCACAAGACGGCTTGTGCTTTTGTACTTATACTTAAATTTTGTTTCCTTTTTAATATTCCATCCATTGATATTATAAGGTAAGATACAGCATGAACAGTTGGGAGAACATTTAGTGAATTGGCTCATGTTTATGCAGTAATCTGTATAATAGTTAAGTAAAATGCAAGGCTGCTGTATTATTATAGGCTAAATGCCTTTACATTTAACTGCCTACTGTTTGGTTTCCTGCATTTTCTTGTTGTTTCTCAGCAGGTACATATGACTACATGTAAAACCTTTCAGGAAGCATGTTATCAAATTATGAAAGATTATAGTTGGAAAATTTTAATCTGGCCAAGTATGAAGATTATAACTATGGTTCTCAGCATCCCAGAGGAAGTTATTATTGCAACTGTTTAGGAATGAACAACTAATTGCTACTTCATGGTTTCTATCAATTCAGGTCTTCTAACACCAGCTAGAGTTGCCTGAGACAGTTTGGCTATTTTTTTTAACATAAATCATAAATCAAAAAAATTCTTTATACAATGCATAATATCATGTGCGTATATATGTTTTACAACCAAAATTACATGTTTTTAAATATGTAATTTAAAAATCTATAAAAATAATTATTTTGTTTTGAGTTGTTTATGGGAAGATAACATTACACAGAATACATTCCACCAACCTGACAACAAAATAAGCAGTTGTTGCTCAAAATGCGACTAGAATACCCTACCCTCTTGGGAAAACTGCTATAATTTTTAACTTATTTAATCTACCAAATTCAGGGCAAAATAAATGTTTTACTAATGATATAAAAATATTCTCCTTTTTAAGTTTGGTTATTTTTTTTATAGGAAATACAAAATTTAACTATGGAAGCAATAAAAATATAATAAAGGTAGAGCCAGTGTCTTTAAGTTTATGTGTGAATCATTATTAGACTTATGGAAGTTTAATCACTAGCCTATAAGCCAGTTCTCGATTTTTAGAACAAAATTAGTTCCATCTTTGAATAAGCTGTAAAGTTTAATTTCACTTACTGGATCAGGATTATAACCCTTCTGCTTTGAGTCTGTTATAGTAGCAAGCACAGTCAGCAATATTTCTGAACTATATGAACTGGATGGTGAAAAGAGCAAAAAAATACAGAAATGTTAGATAACCCATATAGAATACACAATAGGATTTCCTGTCAATTAAAGTGCTATGCATCATATCACATCATCCTACTAGGTACTGCCTGATTCTGATATTTTTTGCTCCAGTATGGACAATGCAAAATCTATGCTGGTTCTACAACTTAACATACCTACCACAGAACTGTACAAAAAAAACTTGAACACAATAAAATATAGTTTATTAGATTTCTTTGAACTGAGGTTCCTTATCATACTTATAGTAGTAGATGTGAGATTGCCCCGGGGGAGTAACTCAAGGTACTTCTTAGTGGGGGTGTGCAGTCCAGTTGCATATCTTGGATTTGGATTGTATACTTCTTACTGTATTTTTTTGGATTGCTATGGTAAAGAAATTAAAAAATTTGGATTGTTACCCACTGCTTACAGCAAATAATTTGGAATAATTTTAGGTTTGTATCCATAAAAAGATTTTTGGAATTTGGTTTGTATCAGTCAGTTTGTGTAAAAATGGATTGCTAGTCAAATGTTTTAAAATTTTGAATTGCTACCCGTACATTTCACAAAATTTGGATTGGGTTTGCTACCACAAGCTAAAATTTTGGATTGGGTTGGGCGGCACATTCCCGTAGTCAAAAAACCATGAGCAATTTTAAACCTGGGTAATTTTAAATATCTGGTGGAATATTATCAAGTAAACAGGTGGGACAAATTTCAAGCCCTTTTTTTCAAGTAAAATCATCTAGAACTCGAAAGAATTTCTAGTAACTTGTGTAATACACTTAAAACATAAACTTAAAATTTTCTTTTTTCAAGTCATTGTTAGGCAGTGTGTAAATATGGCAACTTTTAATTAATTTAAAAATCGACTTCTGAGGACTCTTTATGAAAGATTATGATAAAATAAAAGCAAATTATTTTGAAATAGAAGGGCTGTTCAGGCGCAATATACTCATTTGAGGCTATACTGGTGATTTTTATTATCCTGATCACAGTAAAGCCAAAGCACTGTCAGCTGTGACAAATGATTTCAAAGTTGCTTCACTAAAACAAAAGATGGTCATGAAAAGTTCATGAAACATTTATAACAAAGAAATTGGATCTAAATTTGCTTAACAGAAATTGGAATCACATGTCTGGATCAATACATTTCGTAATTTCATAGTTTCACAGACCTAAAAATTCATAAGTTATTGATAACACACCCGAGACTATCACAAGTTCACTTGTGATGTTAATTACAAATTAATTTTATCAAAAAATACCAAAGCCCAGAAACTTCTCTAAAATTAATAATACAACACTAGCTGACAGCCGTAAATTACATAGAATAGTGAGCCATAAACAGATATGGAAAATCTGTCTTTCTGAAATCATCATGAAAAGTTAGACAAATGACATATGTGACAAATATGGTTTGTTTGATTTTTAAAAGAAGCTTGAAAAATAATAAAATATTGAAATCAAGTACAGTTTGTGGTCCTAAATTTTGAAATTCATGTTTATTCCCAAATTATAAACTAAAGATTTAGACTTCAGAAATAAAAAATGAAAACGTTCCACTAACCAGGTGTATTTTAGCTCCACTGTGGACTGCAGGTTAGAGCCTCATTGATGTAAAGAGGAAACTAAAATGGCAAGAGTCATTATCAAAAATTACAAGTATCGGCTTGTTAAATGAAATAAAATCTATTTTAAAACAATGTGCTGAGTATGTATCTTGTACTTTCACAATTGGGCAATTTGTTCATCCGTGTAAAAAATTACGGCTATTAAGATATATAGATGAAGTAAATTTGGTACGATTTCTGTATGCTTATTTGTCCATCAGATAAAAGAATCGAATACAAACATTTTTTCACAATACCTGTCAATATAATGTAGCCTGTAAACTGATACAATCTATGTTATAAAATTACAGTAATAAGTTATTAATTAAGACACTATAAACATACCCAAGCACTCTCTGATCACTCAGTAATTTGGATTAGATAGTCGCCAATATTTGTGTTTAAATGCCAGCAGCCACGTTATTTTTAGAGCAAAAATTATCGTTAATTTTTTTATCATCGCACTGTTTCATAATTTGCTCTTCAGGGATCACACTGAGTTATCATTAAAACGTATCTCATTACATTGTGCATTTCCCACAATCCCATTTAAGCGTTCTAATTTCATACCCTAAGTGCAAAAATGTGCATTAAACAGTGTGAAAAAATATCAAGGGATAAAATAACAGTATAATTCTACATTACTTTGCACACATTATTATCAATTACATTAAAAGGAAATAGTGTGATCAAAATACTAACTTTCATTTTAGACTTTCATTGAGGCAACTAGCTGTTGATCAATAGCCTTTTTGCTACTGATAAAAAATATTGGTCGCAAGGACTTTTTAATCAACGAAAGTAAAACGATCAATCCACAGAAAAGTTACTGCATCCGATTCCAATACCATTTGTCCCCTGAGTGAAGGTAACAATAATATATTTTTAGTTTTGAGCCTACTGACTAGACTAAATCAATAGATAGTTTTATCTGATGAGAAATATTGAAGAACAAAAAAGGACACAAATACAATGATTAATCTTTAGAACTGTTCATAGAAAATACCAAGACTGCACTTATTAAGTTATTTGTAGCTATTAAAGACAGACAGTGGCAAATTTTCTAATGATAGCTTGAACAGATGATACCTTATATTATACTATAACCTAACAGAATCACTCAAAAAGACAAGATAATTCTTAGGATCAAATCTAAGACCAGAGGCTTATAATAAGAAAAAATACAAAATTAAGACCTTCCTTGCAATTTTACTCTCTTTTTATAAATTTCACTCTAGGTTTTATAAAACTATTGCAAATTAATGATTTTCCGTCACTCAAAGGTGGATATTTCGTTATGTACAAGCATCTGTCCATAACTTGAAATTGACCATTTTTGAGCTGGAATTAGGTATCTCTACTGAAAGAGTCTTGGAGGTTCAGCTGAACATCCCGTCTGAATGTATGAAAGTCATATCCCGGATTAAAACAGCAGTACCTTGGCTTGAGATAAATAAACTGTAAATGGAAATCTGGGATGGAAATATACCAATTCAATCAATAGCTCAAGTGCACTCTCTTGGCACCGCTTATGACCCATATTCAATCACAGTTTTTGGGCCTTTTCTGGATTTTTATAAGGCAAAGGTGCTAATCATCAATGGCATGTTCTAACTCCTTGGACCTTTATAGTCTTAACTAGACCCAAAAGCAGGCCTATGATTAGGACTAAATTTAAATCATTCTATGTGCAAGGGCATAAAATAAAGAGCTGCCACTAATGGCAAGGATAACCCTTTTTTTATCTTACACCAGTCCTTATCAGCATATTACAAATTAGTTTCATGTGCTATAAACTTTGTAGTCCTGCAAGCATGACCCTACTATGAACACCCTACGGCTTGTTCGTAGGGTCATGACCGTCTCTTATCTCAGACTAGCCGAAGTTCGAAAACACTTACTTCCTTATTAAATTCCACCAAAATTTTTGCTTCTGCCTATTCCTTGACTACTCCGCTTCTTATATCCCCGTATGCACATGACTTAATCAATTATTCAACAGCACGTCAGCATAAAATCCAAAATGCACTCTTGAACATAACAAAATGATGCAGCCATCATTCACATGACGTCATTAATGTCAAGGTTATTTGACGGACACTGGTATCGATAGTAATCGTACAAGAAACCGAATGTGAGAAGTCATTAGTGATACATTTATCTTCCAGCAGTAGCGCTTCAGAGTTTTGCATTACTTCTCGCTGGACTGAAAAATTTTACGTCTCTCATTCTGCGCCTGCGCACTAGTATACTTCTTCAATGTTTTCGGCAGATGATGGATGTTCAAGAGTGCATTTTGGATTTTATGCTGACGTGCTGTTGAATCATTGATTAAGTTATTTGGATACGGGGGATATAAGAAGCGGAGTAGTCAAGGAATAGGCAAAGCAACAATTTTGGTAGAATTTAATAGGGAAGCAAGTGTTTTCGAACTTCGGCTAGTCCAAGATATGAGACGGTCATGACCCTACGAACAAGCCGTAGGCTGTTCATAGTAGGGTCATGCTTGCAGGACTATAAACTTTGTTGCTATTTGCTTGCTGCGACAGAAAATGAAGCATGTAAATAGACAGGATTCTAAACACAATGGGGATGATAGCATTGGTCTTCCCTGACATGCTCACCCTAGAGAGTGGGACATTAATAAATATGCCATCAACGGAGAAAGGGTGGTGAAGCTCTGTTACTTCAAATAATATTAAATGTTCACGACCTACAAAATTGCCCCACTTAGTAAAGAATTACTTATTTACAATCGTAGATGTGAAAGAACTGCCGGTTATAAATATTAATCACTAGAAGTAGAAATTAACCTAAGAAGAATCATAAATATCGACAAAAGATCCTGGGGTCGAGATGTCATTTTTTTTAAAAATCCTTAATGTCAAGTCAAGTCAAGAGATTAAAAAATCGGCAAGAGCGGGAAGTGTTAATATTTAATTTTTAAATTCTTATTAAAATAAGATCGGAAGCCACATTACTCATTAGGATTAGCATTTGCTTAAAAGAACGAGTTGAAATAAAACTTACGATGATTCTCTCTCTTGTCCTGCTGTAAATGAACCTCTTAGGTGGTAAACAGTTTTAAGATAAAGTGGGGAGGGGGAATAACTTTATAGACAACTTAACTTCTAAAGTCTTAACTATTCATGAGTGCTTGCTTTAATTTTGACGTTTCCGCTCTATTTGAGAGCAACCTGTCGATCAATTTTCAAGCCAATTACAGGGGAGATTATTTCTTATTTCTCAGCTGTGAGGATTTCGAAAATAATTTTAGGCTTGGTGGGCTAATTTTTGCCTTGCTGAATTTTGAGTACCGTACTTAATAACTACTTACTGCGCAAGACAAACCCCAATTTCGTTTAAGTCCAGATGTTTACGTTTTTGCCTTAGCTGTTATGAAATCAAATTTCTGTTTTAATTAGAAAACACACAGTTGAATCAGTGCATTGTTGCCAGTGCTAATTTCACTAATGAGTAAATAAACATGTTTTTGCTTAATAGATGAGAATTTCTAAAGATAACGTAACTGGATCACTGTTTACCAATTTTCATATACTGTGGTTTCAGTCATAAAAATATTATATTGCAATTATATAGGTTGTAATGACTCCTTTGGGACTTCCTCTCAAATATTAGCATTGTAATAAATAAAATCAAAAATGGGGTAAACATGTTACCTTGATAGGTTGTTATATACATTAGCATCGCCCACCTATGCCATTAATTTCAATAATAAGAGAAATCTAAACAGAACCTCATTTATTAACCCTTTTCACCATAAGAAGCCATTTCAGAGTCCCAGTGTATAATGTGCTTCTTAGTTTACTTTTATTCTAATTAACAGAAAAACCAAAAGAACAGGTTCAAACTGGAATAAAACAATTTCTTATTGAGATACTTCAATGCTATTAACATTCTGAAATTCTCAATCAATCGATAGTTTTCATACAAAAGCACAAACCGTGCAGGTGTAGTAGGAAAGAATATATTACTGTACCTATTACAGACTCGACATAATAATAGCTTTAAAATGTTTAATTAACTAATATCTTCAAGTAATTAAATTTAGACACCTGCTTTGATATACCATCAATAAAAATTCCTAACAAGAATGATAGTAAAATGTAGAGTGTTACACCTGGTAGTTGTTTGAAACGCTATAACATTTTTTAAAATGTTTCTGAAGACTTCAAAACATTTTGTTAATGACTAAACAACCACATTTATACATCAGGCTCATAAAAAGTATATTTCACTTTAGCACACAAAAATGAAAGTGAGAGATTGTCATTCATATATACATAAGGCTAGTTCCGCCGACTAACCTGAAACTTATTACAACTCAAACAAAAAAATCTGTATTGTGGTAACAATTCTACCATCATTCACCACAACCGTTAGCATTGACATGCGACTTCGTTGCATATCCAGAAGCACAAGATTTACATGACTAAACTCATTAGATACTTTATCCTGCTAACTTTATGAATGTGACATTGAACCAAAGTACAAAATACAATGTGACAGCAAAGACAACTTGCGATGCAAATTTAAGGAGACATGGCAAAAAGTTGTAAAAACTTTGCACCAAGGCTACAGAAAATTAGGTGCGCCAGTGAAATAAGACAATAATTTGCATATAAACATAGCAGTTAATTCATACATATGCGATGCCTTGAAAGTTACACAAGTTAATGAGAACTTACTGACAAGCATGGTAAAGTATTTCCATCCGTAGGTGAAAAAATAACACTTCCTGACTACATAAAAATAGCTCAAAACATGTAAGCTATCTGTTAAAATACAATTAATTTATGGTCTAACAGATGAAGTTGTGAATCATAACAACATTAGGCATTGTGTGTTTTATAACAGAACAAGGTGAATTAGAACTTAATGAAGATATAACAAGCAGTCATGAATGTCTTCTGTTAAACTTAATAGCAAACAAATAAATTATTACAACTTTTCAAATTTTCTGTTGGTAACTTTTATGATAAAATGATAATCAAATGGCTTCTCTATTTTGTAGTAGCACTGAATAAAATGTTTCATAAGTACAATGTGCCATTCAGCGAATCACAATCCTCCTCTTCAGCTGCAGGAGCTGTACATGAAAGTTTCTCTTGTTGACCACTAGATGGCAGCCTTGTAGCACAATCCTGAGACTTTTTACTCTCTGTTGCATCTTTTCTATGACTGCTAGCAACATCAGGTGAAATAAAGGCATTGTCATGAGAGTGAACGCGACTGCTAGTATGACGATTAATAGTTTCATTGTTTGCACAATGCGAGTCTGACAAGGTTAAATCTGGACAAACAGTTGAGGTATTGGACACAGTTGCTTGCGACTGATTTGACGCAGAAAAGTCTCTTAATGCTAAAACAGAGGCCCCCATTGCCACATCAGGTGAAGTTCTTCTTCTAGCACCTTTATGTTCTAACTGATTACTAGCAGATTTCTGCAATAACAAACTCTGGTTATTTCTTATATTAGTTGTAGTTTTTGGTTGTCTTCCAACATATTCCCTGCGTGATTCACAACTTTGAAAATTTAAACCTTCCTCACCAGTCACATCTGGCTTTGGACGCTTTAAACGTTTAATGTCATTTTCTTGTACATTATTAGGACTATGTAAGGAATGTTGAGCTGACTGCATAGCTGTCATGGCAATATCTGGTGAAAATGACTCTGATCTTCCTTGTTCATGAACACCGTGTCTATCAAGACTCCCACAGCAGCTTGAAATGTCTGGCGAAGACTGCTGAGAATACGAATTACCACTCCTAGATGATTGTCTAGAATATGAATCAAAAACACTGCGATTAATCCTGGGTCTGTTGCGTTCCAACGAGTCTAAAGTAACATCGGGAGAATCCCCAGAAGTATGGTGGCTTCTGTTGTCATGGTAACCAGTTTCTCTGGCTACATCTGGCGACCCTTCAGTTGATGAGTATTTCGTTCTGCGCCTGGATTCTAATGAGTTGTACGTAGCAGTATCTAATCCAATGTCAGGGGAGATGTGACTACACTGAGGTGTACTGGTCAGTTCTGTACGATTGCCCATGTCTTGTAAATTAATCTGTTTAAAAGAGGATGTTGCCATGGCAATATCCGGCATGATTTCACTCAATATTGAATCACTGCATATGCTTGGTTCTTTCTGTAAAGAAAATTTTTGAATTGTCTTGGTTTAAAACAGTCGTAATTATAGTGAATAGTTGGTCAAAATGATGTTAGTAAATGTCTACTTAAAATCATATAAATCAGACATTTGACTAACTACATGTATTACTACACTTCTGTTCTTCAGGTTCAGTGCTAGTTTCTCTTTTAACCAGTAAATAGAGTTGAAGACAATATCTAATTTACTGCATTACCTAAATTTTACATACTTGGTGAAACAGTACTAAAATATAACATGGTTGCATTTTCCAATACCAGCGCACACTGTGTTTTGTTTTAAAATCACTCAACATGCATACATACCTCAGGCGACTTGAAACAACTACTGACCATAGGCCCAGGAGCACTTGGACTACGAATATGAAAATGATAATATTCCAAGGGATCTGGCTCAGGGTAAGTTAGTGCTGTCTGTAAAATTTCCACTGAGCTGTCAGGCAATCCAAACTCACGAACAACTTGTAGCTGAATCTGATGAAAGATGGCTGCTCGGTCAGCACATCGTAGGGAGCAGGCTCGCTGTACAAGTTTGCATTGTTTCACATCGCCCTCTCTCTGACACATTAGTGTGACGGTCTGTTCATTGGGTACTAAATAAATAAGAAATGTGATGTGAAAGCGTGTATAAGTTTTGACGAACCCATCCCTGGTCTTTACACTAACAATAAGTGTGCCTTAAAGAAGGTCAAGAGCAGTCCCCCTTGTCAGAGTAAAGATTTTTTGTTTCACGTACCAGATAGATACCTATAGATATGTCTTAGTAAAAATGTTCATGTAGTATCTGAAAGGCATTTTCTACATCCCTACCTGGAATAGTCCCTGCGATAATATCAACAGATGAAGATGCTGCCTCGGGTTGAAGCCTTGTTCTTTGCTCACCTAACATATACAGGGTGTCTGGTACGGAGGACATGTGGAATGTACGTAGTCGAACAAGGTCATGCTCAGAGGCTTGAGTTATCTGGTCATCAAGTAAACTCTACAAGAAAAGTTAATGACAGATCTTATGGCAACTCAACCAGTTGATTTACTTCCTGTCTAGAGCTACAGGTGAACTACCATTCAATTACCCTCTAAATTGATTTGTACGTTTA